>CAEFZY010052957.1:0-47642 GCA_903066815.1 Brachyrhaphis roseni | reverse complement strand
TTTCTGATATAAACTCTAACAACGAATTTCTTAAAAGTTTTCCACTGAGGAGCCAGAATTTATTTTCTTCCTTTCTTCCTTTCTTTCTTTCTTTCTTTCAAGTTTGTTTTAGAAAGTTTAGAAACGTTTGTTTAGACATCTTGGACTCATTTTCAGCCCATTTCTTAGAGCTATTTTCAGGAAAAAGGGTGTTGGTATGTTAAACCACACAAGCCATGAATAATTTAGGGGTAAAACGGGACATCATTGCATAAATAATGTGTTTACTCAAAAACAAGTTGGGCAAAAACACATTTTCTAGGAAGTGTTTATCAGGTCTTAATTTGATTTTGACTAGTTTTAGTAAACACTGAAACATAAATTGTAATTTATCACAAGTTATAAGCCAAAAAACATCCCAAACAAAATATTTAACTTAAATTATACAATATAAAATAACTTCCCTGAATCTTCATAGGAGTTTTAACACTTTAAAATTCATAGTTTGACCAGAAAACCATTTCCTCACCGCTGATCCCAGAATAAACGTTATTCAGAGGGCAAAAGAAGCTTCTACTGTCATTAACTTTAATATAAAAAGTATTTCTGAATCAAAGCTTTTGCTTCTTCTTTGCCTGAATGCTCTGACTGGTTGAAGAAGATGCCAACATTAGAAAGTACTGAGCTTTTCACATGTTAATGTTAGAAGTATACCTTTAGCTGCAGATGCATATTTTGGAACAAATGATCAAACGTTCTCTAAAGGAACGCTCTGTTGTTGCATTTTAGGGAATAAAATGCTTATTTTGCAGCATGTGCCAATTTTTAAAATCCAATTAAATGACCAATCATCAGAAGAATCGTTAGTAAGTTCTGAACACCTCGGCTTGTCTTGAACAGGTTTTATCCCAGGTTTATTCGGTGGTACGAGCGCAGATAGTCATGTTTTTGAGTTAAAATATTTTAAAATTGACAGGAAATTTGAAAATATCACTAGGTAATTGTGTGTAATGGGAAGACATTATACTATACACCAACTAAAATGTATAAAAGAAACAATGCTGACTCTCCAGGCTTATTATGCTCTGAATAACCACCATCTCATCAAGTCGTTCTGGAGGAAGAATGAATCTTAACTTTATGGTTAGAATAAACTTGATGCTGTTTATTCCTCTACCCAGGTGGTTAAAGCTTAATCCATTAATTGTCCAGGTTGGCTTTGTGTGTCCTGTGCTCATTTCTGTTTGCCTCCATCTTTAATTACTTTTGTTGTAAAGCCCATCAACCTCCAGCTGAGTTTGCACCGCAGGCCTGAGCTGCATTCGATAGCAGTCTATTAGCAGCGGAGCGGTGAGAAGCACTTCGCTGAGCAGCCGGTTCAGCTGGGTGGGCAGAGATGGAGTTTAGATATTTTCACACGTTGGTGGTGTTTTGACTTCAGGTTCCATCTTCAGCTGCTGTTACTTGTAAAAGTATTTATGATACTTTCGTTATTCTCTGACATCACTCTGAATTGTACACGGGGAGACTTTTTCTTTTGCGTTATGCAATAAATTTGCAGTCTATTTTGTCACAAATATCAAATTACACATATACACACATTTAAAGATCCTCAGTGAAAATGTGTTTATATATTCTTAACTCTTTGGTGCAAAAAACTGATTGAAAATTGATTTATTCATTGCCTGTTTATGTGAGTTTTTGTGAGTTTGAGATGAAACTACACATGAAAACGGCCCTTTATTAACTATTCAGACTATCAACACAAAAAGGACACACAATCAGAACTTTATTACCCCGGGAAAATAACTCAGGAAAAGTCCAAATGTATTTTTTCTTTCTTTGCTTCTTAAGGAAAGTTTCTGTTTCTGAAGGGATGGAAAGAGACTGAAAGCCCATGTGTCAGATATTTAATAAACGAGACGTTTTTCCACGTTTAAAATACGTGGAAAAACCTTACAAAAACCTCAGATTATAGCAAAAAGATTTTCAGCATTCAGTTACACTGCATGAACTGATCAGTACATTATTGCAAGAGAATGCAAAAGAAAAAATATCCTCCTTGTCCCTTGGAAGACTCCGTAGAAACCCGAGGAGTTCATATGTTTAAAAAATAATAAAATCGATTTATCGCCATTCCAGTAGTAGAATAAACATGCATGTAAATATGAGTCTTACAGAAACGCGTTGTGTTCAGGTTTACTGAGTTATAATTTAGCTTTGCAGACTCGTATCTCTCTTTCTGGATCCTCAGTATGCAAAAACTGCAACACTAGTTTCATCTTTGAATGCATTTGTTGTCTCCAAGTAAAGCAGCTCAAAGGAAAGCGTCTTTAAAGCACACGAGTGCAGCTTCAGGTTTTTTATGAACACACTCCTTCAGCTGATTTTTGTGCCACAAAAACGGCGATAAAGTCAAGCACCAATCTGCATTCATGAATGTTAACAGCTGCATTTTAGCGTTGAATTCTCAGGAGGACAGAGCGGTGGGTGAGATGTGAAAAGTAAAAGCTGTGCCTTCATCTGAAGGAATATTCAGATGGAAGAACTGGATGAGAACAGAAGAGTTGGCAGCGGAAAAGCCAAAGTCGAGTTCATCTCCCTGCTTCATGTCGGTCCAGATTGAAAACCGACGGGTTTGAAACGTAACACTGAGCTGAAGGTTGAGTCATTTAGGCTTGAATAAATAACAAAAAATTAAAGTTGACGCACAACTAGAAATGAGTGCTGAAGTGATTAATTGATTATTCATGATTAATTGATTATTTAAATAATGAACTATTATTACCAAGAATATCAGAGATTATTTGGGAGAAGGAACAATGAAAAAGTTAAAGTAGATTCAAGGGTCGAAGTGATTAATCTTTCTCAGAGCAGTATTTAAACCAAAACTTGTATACATTTTGCAATCAAGCCTAAAAAACAAACTAAAAATAAGTTATATGCAGAATTCATGAAGTGGCAGTTTTAGCTTCACTTGGTTCAAATTACTGTAAAAAAAATAAATAAATCTGCGATTAAGCACCTTTAGGTAACCAATACCAATCAGTTAGTCCAAAAAAATAATTAACAGTGCACTGTATTGATAAGTCAAGCAGAAAGGGAAGTGCTTTATTTTAAACTACACAAAAACGATCAACTGCTGACTGTAGGAATGCTGTTATTATATCGGCTATAAAATCTGTATTTTTCTACTTAAGAAGAAATGCAGTTATTTATTTGCATATTTTAGGACATGTAAATTGCAGAATATGCCAGTTTTGTAATCATCAGCATAGTAATAATTTTGCTTCCTATCTTCTTTACATTGCTTTGAATTTTTTAAACAGTGGATGTAGGATGGAGGCTTTACATGTAAAACTGAAGTAATGCTGTGAAGAGATACTTCAATGGACCAAATGAAATACTTTTCTCTAGAGATGTCAGACTCAAACATGCCACTTTCTGTGTTCATCACTTCTTCCCTCTGACTCTCCCTGGGTTTTTCTTTCTGCTGCATTATTGAAAATTGTTTTATTTATTGATTTTATACAAATGCTGAAGGATTTCAGGAGTCAAAGTCAATCATTCCCCACTTTCATCTTGAGGTTCTGTTTATTTGTTTTGAGAAGTGAATTTTTTTAAAGATGGTTTTCTAGTTTGATGAAACAAGTTTGTATCAAAATGTGGTTGAACAAAACTATAAGATGGAGGATTTGTTTATGTTCAAACCAGACCAACGATCTGGTTCATATACAGATTCTGTGCTTTAAAGATCTATGCTCTAGTGGACAGGCATCAATTTTATCTTCCTTCATTTCTTTTAACTGCATAACTTAACTTGTTTTGTCACAATTATCCTGATCAAATTTCTGAGAGTCTCTAATTTCTGAGCTGCTGGAATCAGTGACAGTTTGGGGAAATATACAGATCAGTGTTGATCCATTTAATGCAACTCTAACCCTATCAGTAATTATTTTTCTGGTATTAAACGATTGATTTTGACAACCTTATGTAATAACATAATAATTTGTGTTTACATCAAACAAAGAGCTAACGATTTAGTAATCGGTTATTCTAACAATCGATCAATTAATCAGATAAAAATGTAAATATTCTGCAGATTTTTAGTTTAACCACTTTAGCTTATTTTATACAATATTAGAAATACTTTAAAAGATGCAAATAGGTAAAAAATTACATTTTTTGAAAGAGAAAATGAAAATGTTATTGCCTAAAATGCAGTAACACAGCATTACTTGCAGCATCTGCAGCTGAGTGAGTAGTTGGGTAGCAAAAGATTCCTAATAATTAAAAAAATATATATTTAAACTAGATGAAGCTAAAAATGTCATCTGTGTAATTCTGTGTAGAACAAATTTGGTAATGGGGAAAAAAAAGGTTTCTCATTTACAAAATGTTTATTTTGTTTCCAGTTTTGGCTCAATTATTGCTGAGAGTTTTATTCTTTCAGCAACTAACTTTTTGTTTGTATACTTCAGTTAATGATTAATCGTTTACTAAATTAGTTTATAATTATTCCAGTAATTGATTATTCACAATTAATTCGATTAATCATTTCAGCCTTGATGAAAGAAGGTAATAATTAACTTTAATTAACATTTTAACCTTTTTCTGTAAATAATCACCATTTATTGTTTTCATTTCATTTAACTGAAAAAACAGTTAAAAAGCTGCCAATCTAAACAAATATCATCTTGGAGGGATTTAATTTTCTGACTTCAAGGAACCTCCTTTTGCTCCCTGTATTGAATTCCTTTAGTCGTTTCCTGACAATTTAATTTTTGCTGTAGAAATTGATCATGCATAGCAAACAGATGTCAACATATTTCATATACAGATTCCATAAACATGTCAGGTAAATCTTTGTTACTGCTGCCTCTGAGCCTCGGTGATAAAATGGCTGTTTATTGGTGTAAATGTTCAGGTTTTTCTCAGATATCGGAGTCATGTAGTTAGTCAACAAGTCGCTCATGTCAAAACGACACTTCCACTGCTGTGGTTTAGCAGAGGGCATCGATTTTAATCCAATTACCCAGATTATCATCTGTCAGCGCCTGCAGTTTTCATTATCAGCAGAGTTAAACGCAGTAAGAAGTTACGACTGCGGTTGAAACAAAGTGATGGAGACGGTATTTTGCAGCAGAGCTCTGCCTGCTTTCAAACTAAAGTTTCCAGGTGCTTGAAATCCTTGAAAGGTTTGGAAAGTTCTTGATATTCAAACTGCACAGTTTTGTTACAAAGTTCATTCTAACATTTGATTCCAGGCTTAGATTTGGAAAACTTTACTTAGCATTGAAAGCAGATATTTTCATGCACAAAATAAATTTTCCTTATTGTTTGAAGTTAAATCAGACTAAACTTTAATGGTTTTGGATTTTTAGAATCACCCAAATTATTTCTATTTGCTAAAAGCCAGAAAACTTACTGAGAACATTTTGCAACTTTTTGCTTAAGTGTTTAATTTGAGTAAGAAGGTAATTTACCTTAACAAGATTTATTTGGATTGTTTCAGTGTCATAAATATTTATTTTTCCTAATGTCTCAATGATTTGACGTTTCTCTCGTATTTTAAACATCAAACATTTTTTAAATCAGAATAATATTTGTGAAATTATTTTCAGACCAGACCAAGAGACTTTTCAAAACAATATTTTATGTTTTATTCACATTCTTCCACAAGACACTTTTGCATACAAACCTGCAACCTGCGTGTTTGGTCAGCGTTTCCAGGCAGAAGCTATTTACTAAATCCTAATGGTCTACTAAGATGTATAGTGCATGTTTCTCTAGATTCAACGGCTTGTTCTCAGAAATCTGAATTATTTATGGATAGAAATGATAAAAACTGACAAATATGTCTATTAAATTGGCCAATAATGTGACAGTTTCCTATCAGAAAACAACCTAGGATCCTACTGTCAAATGTAAACATTGATTTAAGATGTTGCTCAAGAAGCTGATCATCCAAATTAACTCAATAAATTCCTTACAAAGTGATTTCAATTCAGTCAAATCTAAACTCTATTGTTCAAATAATTAGCTTTTCATGTTTAAGCAATATTATGTCATAATAAAATTACAATCTGAATGTTATAATGTAATACTGCCACGATTGTGACGGAGTATTAGAGCCACGGCAAGAAAATAAAAAACATAAAGTTAAAGAATGAAGTCATAGGAGAATAAAATTGAAATATTACGAGAGTGAAGTCGTAGTTTTACGGGAATAAACTCATAATATTACAACATTATTCTCATTATTTCAATTTTATTGAGTTTCATTTAAAAGTGATAAAAGGCTGAAGTTGTATTGAACTTAAAAGTTCAGCCTACAGATTTTACAGTGAGTTAAAGGTAAATAAATTTTCTTCCTGTAGTTTTTGTTCTACTGGCTGCATTTGAAGCTCAGATAGTTTGTTTAAAATCTATTTATTCAAAAGGATAAGGCTATAAGTTGGCCAAAATACAGGTTTAAAAAAAAAAAACAGTCCTGGGAGTTTATTGTTAGAAATAAAATATTTTAAGTACCCTAAAGGTTTATAACATAACAAACAAGGAAGAAATAGAAATTAAACCATCTAATATACTTGTAAGTGAATTCAAAATACAAGGAAACCATAAATGCTGTGTGCGATACTCATGCACAGACATGCAGACTGATACGGCTGAGTATATTTCCCCATCCGCTCCATCTGTGGTAATTCGTGCAGAGACAGTCTGGCTCCATTTTCCTCTTTTTATTGCTTTAACTGGAATGACCAGACTTCTCATTTACTGTAGAGTGCAGTGTTTTTCTGCTGCTTTATTTCTCCATGGGATAAAAATGTCAGATTTTCAGCAGACCTCTCTGCTCATCATGACTGTATGGAGATCAGCACTTCCTGAATAAACGTAGACAGAATAAAACAAGTGGGGTACTTGTGAGTTTAATAGCATTTGGAGTAACGCTGAAACATAAAATGTGGAAAAAGTGAAGCGCGTCTGTATGATTGATGTCACAGTTTGCACCACAAGCCAAGATTTTCACACACGCCATAAAAACATAACAGCCCTCCTCACCCTGTTTTTACCTCTCTGAGTCCAAAGGTAATATTTCAAAGTCTGGTTCTTTCTTTCTTTCTTTGACTAAAAAGTAGGCTTATCTACGGAGGCCCTGAGGTGCAAACAACTTCAGCATATTGAAAGCACAATTACAAATTACAAAAATGAACGAAAGCATTTGGATCACCGAGAACATTCATGTTTTTAAAAAGCTTTCGTTCATGTTGAAAAAAATTTAAATGCAAAAACAGCTTAGAAATAAAACATTATACACCAAATTTTAAAAACCAAAAGCATTTACGCTGCCTTCACTTTCAGCCACTAGTTTCAATAAAAAGTCTTTAACAAAGATCAGAAGTATTTGTTTTATTAACAGTTTTTCACCTCATGACTCTTCTTGATTAACAATAAATAACAAGAAAATGAATATTAAACAAAAGATACACAAACAAGCCTGTAGGAAGAAAAGTCAGAGTTCTGGAAGTATTTAAAACTGCTACCTGTTTATAAAATAATATGTCTGATCCTGTTGGAAGTTTAGCAAATCGTGACGGTAACAGCTAATGAAAGAGACGCCAGTTACTTGGATCGGAAACCAACTGAGGCTGTGCTCACAGCGCCCCTACAGGCAAGGAGGGGAACAGGCTTTTAATTAGTTTGGATCATTTACTCAGAGCAGTGTGAAAGTGATCCATGTCAGCTGAAAATATAACAAATGTTGCAAAAGTGGCCACTAAACAAGCCGAGTCTACTGAAAACACACTCAGTGATAATCTTTTACACCACATGAAGTCAGTTTGTGCTAATGACGAGTAGAAAGTTTACGGTTCTGAGAAACAGCCTCCACCAAAATAATCCTGGAATACCTGCAAGTTTCTGCCTCCTCAAATATAATATCTCTTAATATTTTATATATAATTACCTATTTTTACTCTTTTTCTTGAAGTCATGTTGCAGGTTGAGCCACACTGAGTCCATATTAAACTGCATGAATTATTTGACCATGCAGCACACGCCTCCACACCCGTTGGAGTACAGCATGTATTTTCTGCTGCAGCATAATAAGAAGCTTCTTGCCATGCATCAGACCTGAAAGCTGTGCAGATGGTCTCCAATAATGCATAATGCAAACTCTGTCGGTGTAATGCATGTCAGGAAGTCCATTACAACAGGGTAGTGTTTAAAACAGAGGAGTCTTTGCAGCTCTGCCTTCTTCCTAAACACCATGCATTGGTTTAATGGGAGGCACTTTACCTGGATGTCAAGTGTACTTTCAGCATTTGGTTCTGTCTTCCTTTAACTAGACAGACCTGCAAATACACCTTTATTTATAAAAAGGAGCTTCTTAACTCTCCTGCCTGGGTGGCTGAAATGAAAATAAATTAACAAATTATAACAATACTTTATTAAAAACAATCTTAAATATCTTTAAACTATTACAGAAGCAATAATAGGACTGTGTGAAGGACTTTTCTCCATGCTTCAATGCACTAAAGTCTTGGTTGGTTTTGGTATTTTGCCCAGTTTACCTTCATGTATTTTAGAAGAATCCAGTTTATAGTATTATGACACACTATTAAAATACAATAAATTGGGGTTTTATAAACTTTTTTGCAAATAATTTGCTTCTGAATTGTGTCAGGAATGATTTTACTAAACTATCAGGTTAATTATAAAACCTTAGAAATAGTGAAAATAAAAAGCAAGTTGAAGACTAATTTGGTCTAATTTATGAATTTGTGTTTTGTTTGTTTACGATCAATAAATTTGTTTGTGGTTAAAAGGTCAAATTGTTACTGCAATGGAAAATATTTCTCTGTTTTTCTTTTCTAAAATTCAGCTGCTTTAAATGGTTTTAGAGCATAAATGGCCTGAATAGGGTTATTGGATTTATTTCCAAACTTTGACTAGGCCACTCCAAATCATACAAATGTAGATTTGTTGACTTTAGATTGTTGTTCTCTTGAACAACCAAACTGTTTGATCTAAATGTCAAACTGATTCTAGGGAACAGAATCCATACCTGTCAAGTCACTTGGATCTACAAAGCAGGTCCAGATTATCCCTAATTAACAAATGCTGTTAGTTTTACACCAGATGCAAAGAAACACACACCGTCCACTGAGCCAATCAAGACATGACGAAGCTTAAAATGAAGTTGTAATGAGAACTGACGGTCTGCTTTAGTAGTTTTAGTTTGTTTGCTATAAAGTCCGGTTCATTTGGGGAGGTATGAATGCACAATTGAACCAAAACAAAAAACTAACTCTGGTCCAACTACAAACCTTGGTCTCAGTTTGGTTGAAGTGAACCCTGGTTCGGTTTGAATGCATATGTGAACGCCAAGCGGACCGGAGACCACTCAAAATGCAGGAAGTGGACTATAATGCAGGGCATTCTGGGTAAATGCAACCAAAACAAATGCAAGAATCTAGAGCTAGCAGGAGAAACGGATTGTGGTTTTTTAAAGGTGTCAAAAATGACACCTCCATTTTTGTTTATATGTAGCAAAGAAGGAAGTTGCGCTCATTGTCTTCTTCAGAGGTTTTTGTGTCATTTTCTTCAGTGGTTCTTGGTCCAGCGCCCCCACAGTCGAGGAGAGGAATAGGTTTGTCAAAATGTTTGATTTGTTTAACACAGTGCAGCGTGAAAGAGAACGGCTCCAGCTTCAAATATAACAAATGTTGCAATTTTAGTCCCCAGTTTAACCAAAACTGCTGGACGTCTAGTCATCCTATGACATACAACATCCCAGCACATCCAATGTAGCAAAAGGTTAAAATGAACCATTATCAGATCAGTTCCTGTAAAGTCAGTTAGTTTCTCCTCTGGTTTCTTTTCATGTATGATTTGGCTGGAGGAGCTGAGCTGTATTTCTGAGACTCATTAGCCACAGTCCGTTCTTTCGAAATGACTCTGATTGTCACCATATAGAAATATTAGACACAAAGTGCTACTTTTTGTCACTTCAGTTCCTGAGAGTGGAGAGGAGAATAGGAGAGGGAGGAACGAGCGAGGAGAGGGAGGTAATGACAGGAGAAGAGTGTAAGAACAGAAACGGTCAAGTAGGAAATGACTCAGGAAGGCAGGACAAAACTGGACTTCTTAAAAGATCTGTTTGTGCTAATAGATAATGTCAGACTGAGTGCCCAACCTTTAGAGCGTTCCAGGAAAAACCATGATGTCAGGAAATGAAAGAAAATCTAATTGTCAGATGGCAAATGAATGAGTTGATATCAATGATAGACATTGCACTCTTTTCAGTGATGAAGTAAACAGCCTGTTTCTCTGCCAGGCACAGCCAGGAAATATGTCTGCGCTCTGTCATTAACCACAACTATATCTCTATCATATATAAAATTCAAAACCAGTTCCATTTAATCTGTATTTCTTTTTCTGCAGAAAAAGATTAAAAATGAACGTTTCTAAAAATCTAGTTTGCTAAGTTTGACCTGTTATGAACTCTTTTAGGTCTCTGTCACTTTAAATCCAAATAAACTGCTGCTGGCCACGCCCCCAACTCAATGTTCACAGTCGCACGTGAAAATGGCTGCAAAATTATTCCACCATACATCTTTGAAAAGCAGAAGTGGAGCCTCCTGCACAACCAAGAAGAATACAGCAAGTGGTTTTTGGATGGTTAGTCAACAGCAGAACACTTGTCCTTTCCAGCAGCCATTGTATAGAACATCTAGCAGTAAAACTAGCTGACCAAATGTGCTGGAGGCAACAGGGCCAGGTTGCTAGGTAACAGCGGAACTTTTCCAAAACATTTCATCAGTAGCTGCGTTTTCATTCAAATGTGCGTGAAACTTTGTTGATATTCGGCCAAAGTCGAAAAAAACTATTTCACAATTGCAGTTTTTCCATTCAAAAAGAAATGCAATTAAAATCACAGGTGAATGTTTGTTCATGCGAAAAGCCATTAAAAACATGGCCTGCCATGACTCTCCCACCACTTCCTGTCGTCGTTTTTTCCATCAGTCGTAACATCCTGTGGTTGATCACGTGACTCGTGATGCCAAAAAACTGTTTCCACTGCAGTTGAATTACAAATGTATTTTTGTAATTTTATTTGCACGATTTGCAGCTACTGTCCTTAAAACTTGATTTCCATCTTTTTCTGAGGATTTTAATTTCATAATTTAAACATAACTTCATTCTTGAAATAATATTTTAGCTTGTCAATATTCCACCTTTATCCTGTAATGGAAAGGAAAGACAAGTCAACAAAAACCAGCTGCCATTTTCTTAGTACGAAGGATTTTGAGGGTCACGTTACAGAACAAAGATGGCTAAATCTTTCTGTTTTTTATTTAATAATCCCGTGTTACTTCCCCTCAACATTAGCAGCCATTTACCATTATGGTTACTCCTTGTTGTCTTTCTCTTCCTCCAGCTTTGCTTTGATCCAGTCTCATTCTGCTTTGTATTTTTGCTGACCGCTGCAGAAGCTTTTGTCTGCGAGTCTCATCCCGCTCTTAGTGGGCCTGCATCTTATCTCCTGTAATTACTGAACAGGGCCTCATCTACACTGTCTTCAGTAGTGAGGAGAGACACAATGGAGGAGAACAAAGAAAAAAATCATGATGGAGCCTGAAATAAAAGATTATTCTTGCAAGGATTGCTCTCAGGTGGCCTGTTAAAGTTGCACATCCACACATATCAGATGACTTTGCTGAAAGAGAGTTGAAGCAGTTGTGTAAAATGTCTCTTTGCACATGTTTGGTTACTTTTAAAAGCTTTTTTTATGGATTATGTAAAATGTAATTAATGACTAATCCAGAATTCACTAAGACTCTAAATATTTCAGTGAATTGGATTTGTCCGTTTTTGGTTTATGTTCTCCCATTTTTATTTGGTTATTCAAGTCTTGGAGCATCCTCTGTTTTTCAAGCAGCACAGATTTTATGTCATAGAAAACCTCTTTCTCAGCCCTCTTTGTTTTTCTTGGCAAACTTCAGATCAATCAATGAGTCCGGACACAGATGCAGTCTGCTGAGTTCAGCCTGCAGCCCCTAATAGCCAGCAACACAAAGACGTAACAAGATCTCACATGTATATGCAGTAATCCACACATCCAGCCTCACATTTCTGCTTTTCAAAGGATTTACGGTTCAATTCCAAATGATTTTCTTTCTTTCACTTGTTTTCTTTTGCAGGAAAAATTGGATGTAAGGCCAGCCAGACTGTGCTAATTATTTATTACATAAAATACAGTTATTTACCTTTTTTTTTTTTAATTCAAGTTCTGTTTTTATATTTAATGGTTCATCCATTAAGATATGCAAGCTTTATGTTTGGACTCCTACACGTTTTCAATCAAATCTCCCTCAGCTTAGTCTTGACTGTTTACTTTGCTTGAGGCATTTTGTGTCCCAGCTCATTTAGATAAAAACTTAATTTGGACCTTTCTTTTATCGAGGACCAGAGAATAACATCACCTCATTAGTTTTTAGCTTGTATGGTAACTTTGAGGGTGTTTGTGAAAGGAGAAAGTTGGTGAAGGTTTCTGCCTTTCTTCAAGGTGATGAAGTAGATTTGATGTTACAAAAATGTTTTCATAAATGGCATTTGGATTTAAAGTGACATGAGGCCCTAAAGCAGCTCATAATGTTACATAAAACAAACTTTTTGTCATTTCTTTCCACTTGAGCAAGTATTAAAAACTTAAACTTATGATAAAAGTTTATTTAACTCAACAATTTGTTTGAAGAAATTTGTGCTAACTAGTTTTTACATCGTGTATTAGTATTATTGGTTTCTCTGTCACTGTTTTGTATTTTCGTTTTGCTAAATATAGCAAACAAAACTGTAGAAAGGAGGACTGCTCAGTCCCAGTTCATTAACACACACAGACGCTGAATCTGTGGCTGCAGAAAGCAGAGTGACAATTATCTCTGTGCTCCGAGCGCTGCTGCTCACACTCATCAGCCGCTTTAAAGAGATGAACTGTGACAGAAAGAGGTGTGGAGAGGAGGGGGAGAAGGAAAACAAGCTGCATTCATCTCAGTTTCCTCTGGGACCCGAGAACATTTAGGCCATCTGTCAAAAAAATAAACAACATCTCCCCTGTGAGCTGCTGCATTGATAAATATGCTAGCAAAGGGTTGTTCAACAGCAAAAAGCCGGAAATGGAGACAAAGTTGTGCAACAAAACGTCACAGGAGAGATGTTGTTGAAGTCACACATGTTAAAACTTTATGGTTTACATTTATTTAAAATCTAAAAGTTTTCGTCTAAATATCGTTAATGCAGGACTTTTATTTCTGTCTTGGAAAATTTAAACATAAAGAAAAATACACATAAAGGAGTTTCACTACTTTTTTTTTTTTTATAAAACAGATGAGAATATCATACCTAAATCACTGTACAGTCATATTTAATAAATAAAAATATGCTTTCTAAACTGATTCCAAGCATACATTTTATCAAGGCAAAATTTCCATATTATGAAAATGTTTTTTTTATTGGTGTGATGTAATATTCTAATATTAAGTAGATTAGTAGTTTACTAATCTCAAAGGAAATGTTTTCTTTAACTGTAAGCAGAAAATCATCATAATTATCAGACATAAAGGCTGGAAATCACCTGTCTGTGTGAAATTAATTTATATAATAAAAAAAGTAAAAACCATTCATAAAGGAGTTCATCAAGGCTCGTTCTTTGGCCGCTGCTAATCAGACATCCAAGTCACATGTGTCCTTTTGGTTTGGACCAAGTTGATCAGTAGAAAAATCTGAAGTTAACCAGGCATTATTTCCACTATCATCTGGGAATTAAACGCTTTTATTTTGAAGGTGACTTCTGTTTGATTTGCTTCATTTCCACCATAGTGTGTACAGCAATTTAGATTTTTTTTAAACTAGTCAAACTAAAGAATTGAAGAAAGTATTATCTTACCAGAGTGCGCTTTATAATATACTGGAATTAAATTTTTGTTGGTTATTTTCACTAATGCAGTAATAAGCAAATGTACAAGGATGGCAATTTGTTCCTTTTATTGTAGTGTAAAATGCAAAATTGTCTTGTGTATTCAAATTCAAAAATACCATATATATATTATACTAATATAGTATAAAATACTAATATAATTTTTTTTCATATGATGCTTTTGCTGTCTTTATGCTTGAAAATGACAAAAGATAAACACATAAATACACACCAAAGTAAAAATGTTAGACAGTGAAAATCAAGAAAAATGCAACTTTATTCTTTATAACTGTGGGATAATAGTGACACAAAACTTGGCTACAATTTAGAAAACATTAAAATAATGTGTGTTTTTAAATGCCAGAATATGCTAATTTATTGGAATGGGCGTTTTAGCAAAACCTTTTTAGGGGAATAAAGTGGATAAAGTTGATGTTTCATTACTAGAGGAACAAGTTTGAAAAAACCGACCAACCAGGAACTGAGTGATTTTTATTTTTGTAATTTTGTTTTTATTTTTTCTAGCATGATTACCGGCTCAAATGCATCTCTTCTGAGTGCTGTGTCACCTGAAAACCGACAGCGGAGCTGCAACGAGCAGCACGGTGTTGGTTTGAGGTGCACAGATGCAGAAGCAGGAGATAAACTTGTGATTTAGCAGCCAGGTTTGTCACACATTTCAGCGCTATCTGCCTACCTGAACCTCTCCGGAGGAACGTTGTTCTTACAATGCAAGCTCCCTGTGATAACGCCTCATTCACTCACTCAGGCGCTGAAGAGGCCACACTAGATACACAACCAGGTCAGTGCAGGTTGAGATAAAGAGACGTTTTATTGCACCTGCATGGAAATTTGTCTTGTAAACTGCAAACATGCATCACAGAAGCAGCAGGAAACTGAACAGCTGCTCTAAGAGAACAGATAGAGAACCAAAACAAGGATTTATCTCAACTTACTGTTTCTATTTTATCTTACAAGATAACTGGATCTTTATTGTTCTGATCTCTTTTTATATGTGTACAATATTCGCTCTAGAAAATATGTATTGGGTCTTTTTCTTCTTGGAAATGTCGACTCTAATTTACTTATAAAATAAACTCTGTCTGAAGTGGAATAACTCAGAACTGATGTTTGCAATTTTCTCTTTTAAATTCCAAGATCCATCTGAAGAGATCCTGCTAAGCAAAGTTCGCATTTTGGACATTTTTATATGTCCATCTGGGTCTCAGCTGTTTCTAAAAACACTGTGCTGTTACCTAGCAACCCAGGCGGAGCCCAGCCTCGTTGCCTAGCAACCCAAGCAGAGCTCCAGCACGTTTGGTCGGCTGGTTTTATTCACTGTATTCGCTGCACAATGGCTGCTGGAAAAGACAAGTATTTTGTTGTTGACTTACCATCCAGAAACTACTTGCTGCATTCTCGTTGGTTGTTCATGAGGCTCCACTTCTGCTTTTCAAAGATGTATGGTTATACAATTGCACATCTGTTTGTCTCCATTTTTACGTGCAAATGTAAACATTGAGTTGGGGGAGCGTGACCAGCTTGTTTGGATTTAAAGTGAAATTAGGGTAAATTCCTGCTCCGTTTATTTTACTTAACTTTCTAACGTCAACTTTTTTTGTCTTTTGTTGCTATTTTCTCTGTTTTTATTTTATTTGTAGAAAAATCACATTCCTCTGGTCTGTGAAAATAAGTGACGAAAAGAACAAGGGAAGAAGTTAAAAGTTCAGTTTAACGGTAATCTTTGTAAATGAACTACTAATTAGTTTTCTTTGAAATGTCTTGTCAGGTTTTACCAAAGAATAAATGTTTTAGCAGGCAAACAGTCTATTAAGTTCACACAGATCTGAAAGTGACTAATTTCTCTACTTTTACCGGTAGATAAACTATTTAATTTTAACTTTTACTTTACGTTCTATGATTTTTTTTCCTATGGAGTCCATTGTTTGCTAGAATGTCTCTGCTAAAAGCAACAAAGCAGACTTTATTCGGATGTTTGGCAGGAAAAGCAAAGTCTGCACATATTAAACTCATAAATAACCCAAACAATGGGAGTAAATACCCAGTAAAGCATGTCAGTTTATGCTAATTTCACTTGCTTAAGAACTAAAGGACAGGCTGTAAACATGCAGAGCTTTCACATTAGTATTAAGCCTGGGGGCAGTTTGTTCAGCCTGACTAGCTGGTGCTGCGTGTTTTTAATTTGGTGGCGCTTTGGTCTTCATATCTTTACACAAATAAAACGAGGGAATTTGTTTTTGTTTCACTACTGTCAGAGATCACAAATTAATATACAGCTGCAGCAGGAAAGCAACACTAAACTTACAGTTTCTGAGTGAATAAAAACAGACTCAGATTTAATTATTCTCCTCTTTCTTTTAAAAAAACCTTGAAACACTTGTAATCTCACTTGAATGAAAAAAGACTTTTGAGCTTTTGCATTTACTTACAATAACAGATTCCTGATACCTTTCTGCTCCCATCGATATTCGTGTATTTAAACTGAATTTAACTCTTTTTATTTCATTTTACTGCTGAGGACACATCAGATTTAAATGTGAACAGGTTAGGATGGGTTTGCACAGAACATGTTCATTTACATTTTTGTGCCCATCTTGAACTGCTTTCAGAATGAGCTGTTTTAGGTCTCTGTCACTTTAACTCCAAACAACCTGCTGCTGGCCACGCCCCCAAACTCAACGTTTACACTCGCACATGAAAATGGCCACAGACAAATGTTGTACAACCGTAAATCTTTGAAAAGCAGAAGTGGAGCTTCCTGCACAATCAATACAAATGCAGAAAGTGGTTTCTGGATGTCAGGTCAACAATAAAACTCTAGTCTTTCCAGCAGCCATTGTACAGCACATACAGCGGTAAAACCAGCTGACCAAATGTGCTGAAGCTCCACTGCAGTTGCTAGGTAACAGGATTGGGTTTGGCTGGGGTTGCTAGGTAACGGTGCAGTGCCCGTCAATTGTGACTTAAGAATCGGTAGGTTTCCTGTAATGGCTCATTTTCCAGACACCAAAAAGCATTAACTTGTTGCTCAAAAATGTCTGGATGATTTTTTTCTTATTAAACGATTTGGTTGTTTTTAGAAGCAGTTTGGGCTCAAATAGAAGTATAAAAAGGTGTAAAATGTGAATTTTTCTTAGTAGGACCTGTTTAAAGCTCTTGGACACAATCATGAAGCAGCTTGTTGATTGTTCAGGTTGCTGGCTGAAACCTGGAAACGTGGACGGTAACATCAGTGACCTTTCTGCTGACCTCCAGGTTTTTCTTGTTTTCGATTTCAGTCTCATATCCTCATGTCTTTCAGTCAACTCTTCATCGCCTCTGTGGCTCTTCTTCTTGTCTTCTTTTCCCAACCAAGCAGCTGAAGGGCTCCCGTCCGCCTCCGAGCCCCTATCTCCCACGGTACCTTCGAGAAAAAAATAAACTGACATTACAAAGATGAGAGCGAAACCCCAGTTAGTGCTCTCAGACCTCTCTGCAGCCGTTCACGCTGTAGCCTCTCTGTGTGGATATGCTTCACCCCTCAGGATATATGCAAAATTAATGGGTTTTTATGCAGGACACTTGGCTTTTATATTGTTTGAGGCAAATTTTTCTTGTCACCCCCTATACCACTCCAGACTATTATATCAAAAGTAATTAGGTGCTTTTTTCTTTTTCCTGAAGCTTTCTTAGTTTTTCCATAAATCACTTTGTTTTGAATAATTTAAAGAAAGACCAAAAAGATGCTCTGTTGAAACTGAGAGATTCAACTATTCTGTTGTAGATCCAAACATATTGTTCATAAATTTAAAATGGTCAAATACTTTCATTCAGATGAGTCAAAAGAAATAAAACATCCAGCAGCAGGGATGAAAAAAATCTGATTAATCGTGATTGATTATTGAGATAATACGTATCTTTGATTTACTTTCTTTGATTTCCTCTTCATGTTTTATTTTTTATTTTTACTTTCTGAGTCCCAGTAAAGCAGAGGATATTTTTCACACTTAATTTGAGCTCAGGCAGCCTGACTGACAGCCGGCCGGCCGGCGCTCGGCTCTCGAAGGGGCATCGCGAATCCAGAAGCTGTAATCCAACACACACTGCTGTGAGCTGACATAACGACTGCACGCTTATATTCTTAATTATTTGCAGCATGGGGAATATCACACTGACACACACCAGGATGCCTTTGCACTTACTGTGTCTTCTTAGAGAGAGCAATTAGATGATTGATAGCGACTGATGTAGCTGGTTGGGTATTGGAGAACGCGCGCACACGGCCCACAGTAAGACCAGTCACCGTCAGTCGGCTAATTGCTTTACGCTCCAACTGGCTGAGTTTGTGGATTGAATCACTATTCAATTAGAAAATAGAGCTTCTCTTCATTGTCCCACGAGCCTGGAGCCTCAGACACACGCAGAGACACAAGTGCACCCGTTTTCTGCACTTTGTCTCTCTGCCTCCCTGGTAGCCATGGTGATGCTGAAAGGAGTGCTGCATGATGAAGAGTATGATCAATCACATTAATCTCATCTGAGAAGAGGAGGAGGTGCAGTGATGGGCACCCGGAGCAATACCAGCCACCAGTCCGTTTGGGGAACCAAATGAAGCTGTTTTAACATTAGAAAATACTTTTTTCTATCGTCAACGTTTTGTAAACCCATAGGCTGTCTTCTTCTGATATCAGTTTCATAAAGTCAACTTGCTTTGAAGGAAATTAATAGTTTATACAATAGATGGAACGTCTTGTTGGGCCAGTTTATTTGTGTTGGTAGTTAAACAAATGTCAAATATTGGACACATTAATTACTGAGGCTGGACAATATGGCTCAAAATGTATTACAATATCAATGTATTAATAATTATTGATTAGGGGTTTTTTTGTTTTAAGTATCTGAAACACTACAAAACTCGTAGCATTTATCCAGTCTTCTATCCAGCCAATTTTTTGTCCGATTAATCGTTAGAATAATCGATTAATTGATAGCTAAAGTGATTGTTAGTTGCAGTACTATTATAAAATACAAGTCGGTATTTCTAAATAGAGAAATTCTTTATACAGAGGAAACTTTATGATGTTCCACCATGTGTTAAAGTGAGATTTTCAGTTTTAAACCAAAGTTTTGTGCACAAACAGCAACAACATCACCAACACAAACAACACTGTTGTGTTTAGTTTTGCACCAATCAGGATTAAAGGTTTAAATTTCAGAGATGAACTTTCCTCCATCCAGCAGGAAGCAGAGATGCTGGCTGCAGACTCCCAGACAGGATGAGTGGCAGGTGTAGGGCTGCGTGTCCTTTCTGATAAGGTCTTCGCTGTGGAGCCAATTTTTGTTCAGACTGAGAAGTCACTGCAGAGTGTGAATCACCTCAAAAGCCAAGGACTCGGCCTGAATATCAATACAATCATCTCTTCTCGTCTTCGCTCTCCTCAGGGTTCACATAAAATGTTTGACTGCATTGCCAAATACTTGGAGGAGAGCATCTTTCCAGTGAGAGCATACTTTCTGTTTGATCACAAACAGCAGGATTAAAAAACACCAGGCTAGCATGTTTTACCAATTTAAATCCTGGGACTAACCAGATAACTGGTGTTATATGAACACCAGGTTTTTATGAGTTTCTTTATGTAGCTCAAATTATTTAAAGTTCTATCATGAACTGCCACTAAAAAGCACAAAACAAGACTAAAACCTCCGTTTTAGTTGTTATATTTGGTAATATGACCAGCGTATGGGTAAAAAAAATGTTTTTGTTTATTTAAGCGCTCTAAAGAAAGGCTTTACACTTTTAAATTTGCATTGTAAGCAGTTTAAACTGTATTGTTGGGTTTAACGTTATCAAATGTTAGTTTCACTGACCAACACAATCACATCTATTAAATCTTACTTGTACTGCATGGACTGGGTTTTACGAACTTCACGATTAAAGCTGTAAAAGTGCAAAGTGACAAATCAGTTATTTTAGTACTTTAAACCTTTAATATTAGCACACTGAACTCAGGCCTGCTAACATTACAGCTCTGAGCAGAAAATACTGCATCACTCCCTGCTTTTATGTGGAAGATCAATTTCCTCTTTGAAAGAAAAGCAAATAAAGCAACTGCTGTTTTCATTCTTCTTCTGAAAGAGTTTTATTTACCTACTAACTTTATAAGTGGCAGAAGTTTTTAGTTTCTGTTCTTCTACCCAGTCTACAGATGACTGTCCAGATGGTTCTGTGTGCCAACCATCTGGCATTGTCAGGTTAAAACCATCCGACTCCACAGACCACAAAGCATGTAAAGATGCTGCTTTGATGAACTATTTTTAGCCGTAGCATCTGAAGAACCACACCTGGAACAATTTTCTTCCTGTTGAACTCAAGTTCACCAAAACCAAAGCATCCAAGCATTTGTTTTGGCTCGGCAGTGTATATTAAACTGTTTGTTTTTGTTTGGTTTAGTTCTATAATATTAAAAACAATCATGAACAAAGTTGTGGATCAAAGTCATAATGTGTGTCGTTGTTACTTTCACCTTTGGAAGCTGTTGTATTTATTGCCGCAGGCCCAGATAATCCTTTAAGCGGGACATAAAGCCTCTTGTGGAGGGAAATTTCTCAGAGCTCTCCGTGACTTTTATCAGCAAATGTTGTTGTTTTTTTCTGCTGGCTTTATAAACATAAGTTGGCAGAAATTCCTACTGGTTTTGAAAAAAATGTTTGAATCAAAATCTGACCTAATTTTAAAACTTCTCCCTCCTTATTGAATTAATTGAAATTGCAACAACCTCAGACGTCTGAGTCAAATAAATAAATGGTTCCAACAACTAATTTGCTTTTTCATTCATATTTAATTAAAGCGGTTATTTTGGACAGCTTTTTAACATAAAGCAGTTTGAGGCTTTACTTTTGTCATATTTCAGCCGTTTATGGGCTTTTAAGGCCTTGTGGGAGCTTGTTGATGTTAACAAACAAATGAATAACAATGAGGCTTTTATTTTCTCCTGTCCAGTGGAATTACAGCCCCTCTGAGAAAACTCCTCAGAGCTCCAGTGGATATGTTAACCTACGAATAATCACTGTGAAAAATACACAATGTAGAAATATACCATTAGCTTTTGGCTCAAGAAAAGGACAGGTTTAGGGGATGATCGATGGTTTGGGTTTAAATTATTCAGATACATAAACATCGAAGGAAACTGTTTACATTATTGTCCCTAGTTGTTTTACTCAACCTCCAGAGCATTGTTTCTAACAACAAAATGTAATTTAGTTCAAATGATTGCCTCCATGAATATTTGTCTATATTCTCTGGTTTGGAGACACCATGGTGGATTTTTGTCCCTGTTGGAAACCTTTGGAAATTGCTTGATTCCTGTGAAATATCCATGAATATTCAGAATATTTAACTGATTGACATTCTATCTGCAAGTGCAATCTAACATATTTTCATACACCTTATTAAAAGACAAATGTTTTTTTCTCACTGTTAAGTTAAATCAGTATAAACTACTCTTGTTTAGAGAATTACCAAAATTATATCAATTTGCTAAATGCCCGAAAATTTTGTGAGAACATTTTTAGAGTTTTTTTTGTAACTTTCTTTGTGTGTTATGTTTTCTTCTGCTAGCACTAGCCTCACAGGTTAGTTTTGGTTGTATTTACCCAGAATGCCCTGGTTGTAGTTCACGTTCTACTTTTAGAGCGGTCTCCGGTTCTCTTGGCGTTCACATGTTCATTTGAATCGCTCCGGAGTTCACTTAAATTGAACTGAGACCAGAGTTTGTAGGGGGACCAGAGTTCTCTTTTTTTTTGGTTACCATCAGAGTTTGATTTCAAACTCACAGCTCCCCAAACGAACCTGACTTTCTAGACAAACGAGCTACAGTTCGATTAAAGAGTCATTTTGCTTTTTGCAGATGAAGTGATTCCTCAGGCATCTTCAAGCCACAGCCGTTACACTCGACCACAGGAGTCTGACTCAGAGTGAGGCCGTGGTGCTCAGCTCAGTAACGGTGGATTTCTACCCTCCAGCCAGGCTGACTGAATGGTGGTAAGTCAGCATTCAAAACTCTTCTCTTGTTTTAGAACTCAGCTTAGGTTGCTAGGTGACGGGCAGAGTTCTGTTCGGGTTGCTAGGTAACAGGCTGGGCTTGACTAGGTGAAAGGTCGTTCCTGCTCATTTGTGACGTTACATGTGGGAAGTTTTTGAAACTTCCCACATGAAATACGTCTATAATTGTTTTGTTTTTTTCACATATAGAAAACTTATAGGATGGCAGCCAAAGATTTCTGATATGCACAAATAAGTTTGTTTTGCAAAAAAAAAAAAAAAAACTTCTCTTGGAAAAATTTCATTTTGTAGGCAAAACTTATTTTTCAAAAATAAAATATTCCATTATATTTTATTACATTTCTAAATGATTTGGTCACATCTTATTTTTTGATTTAAATTATTTTTTCTTTGACTGAAAAACAAATTTACATCCATATTTATTTTGTAAGTGCTTGGGTTGTTTTTAGAAGCAGCAGAAACCCAAATGGAAGCAAAAAAACACACAAAATGTGAATTTTGCATAATAGGTTCCCTTTAAGGTGACTGAGTTCTTGGTGTCTTGGATATAGCAGAATTTGTATATTATCTTTAACTGCTACAGTAACAATAATGTGACATTTTGGGTCATTTCACAGGAGGTCGAAGATAAGCTGTGAATAATAAAAAAGTGTTTTGGAGAAGGATTCTAACTCCATAGGCAGATGATTGATTGATTCTTCTAGTATAGTTTATAGCCTGCACCCTGGGTAAGTGCTGCGTACCACTGAGAAAAGAGAGCCGACTCATTTAATTACACATCATCACATCATATCCTCAATAATTTATTCCTTAATTTATTCCCTTGTAGTTGTTGATATATTTAGTCTGGAAAGAGGTTTGAACTATTACTCACTGATAATAAAAGAACAGCCTGGCTCCAGTTTGGTTTTGGCTTTGTTTACATGCAAACAGGCAGGAGGTGCATCAGCATGTAAAGGTAGGTCTTAAACACATTTGTCTTCAGTACAGTCAGTAATTAGCTGTGCAGAGATGCACGTTGCTGCGTCAGATTCCCTACACAGGCCTGTTTGTGTAATTAAGCAGGGATGGTGACCGCAATGTAAAACACTGAATTTAAATGTGCAGTGGACATATTGGCCACTACTGGCCTTGCATATGCAACAGCCTTCCTGTTGGCATAGTAAGCTCTGCTTTCCACCAATTAGCAATCCTCTCTGCCTGAGACGACCACCTCATTTTCTGAATCAATGCAAACTGAGTTTTTTATTGTGTTGGAGGCGTTCCAGCTGCCGTTCCTTTGGGAGCTTGTGAAAGGTCAACACCTCCACAGTAAACCCGGGGATTACCCTTAACAAGCTGCACAGTCCAGAAAGGCTTTTATTTCCTGCAGAGAAACGCTCATCACACTTAATGATGGCGAAAATAGACAGGCAGAAGGAGAACAAATAACAGAATCATTATTTGAGCATAGCAGGGTAGAAAACTGAAGATGTACCCAATGATCATCTTCATAACCTTTTCATTTTGCTTCAGTTTCTTAAAGCTGACCTAATTTACTTCCTTCAACAGATTAGGATTTGTCTATGGGATAAACAAAACAATGTTCAATACTTTTCTTGAATGAAATCATTCTTAGATAATGAAATTTTAGTTTGATCAATTTTACTTATTTTTAGCTCCTTTCAGATTGATCTGATTTAATAAACTTTAAATGCTAATAAGCTGCTTCTGGCCACGACCCCCAATTCAATTTTACAACCGTGCGTCTTTGAAAAGCAGAAGTAGAGCCTCCTGCACAACCAACTAGAATGCAGCAAGTGGCTTCTGTTGAGTTAAAAATTAGGACTGTCATTAGCTAATTTTGTAGGACAATAAATTGTCCCAGAAGTTATTGTGATAAACTATAATATTGTTTGGAGACCATTTTCAAATGAATAATGACGGTGACATAATAATGCAGGAACACATTATCAAATATTAAGAAACTTTAATTTCTAGAGAACATTTATCCAGAATAAATAAGCAAAACAACAGAAACAACAAATAAAATCAGTTATGAAGTCTCTAAGCAAAATTGTCTTTCAGAAAAAAGTTTAGTTGAGACCAAATCACCAGACTGAAGACTTTTGTCATCCAGTTTTTGGTAGAAAGTAAAGGACATAAGAGAAAAACAATAAATCATACTAATGGAAATAGTTTATTGCGACAGGCCTACCAACAACAAAACACTTGTCTTTTTCAGCAGCCATTGTAGAGCTTGTGCAGCAGTAAAACCAGCTGACCAAACATGCTGGAACTCTGCTTAGGTTGATAGGTAACGGGAAGTGCCTGATTATTTGTGACGTTACATTCCAAAGGTTTTTGAAATAACTCATTTTCCAGACACCAAAAACCATGAACACATTGCCAAAAAACGGCTTGGGGGAATTTTTTAAAAACGTTTGGTCTGCTTTTAGAAGCGATAGGAACCAAAATGGAAGTTCAAAAATGTGCAAAATGTGAAGTATAATGACTAAGGTAATTTCTTTCCCTTGCTAGAGTGAATTTTCAGTTTTATAGTCCCAGGAACGTTGCATTGTCTGTCCTTATGATGAACTTACTGTTTATCACTACTGAAAAACTGGAAATGACCTTAAACTCTGTAGTTTTAGAATCTAGATTTATGACAGTCTAAGTCTGCAACTCCTGCAAAGCAACAAAAGATTAAAAGAACAATAAAAATACTGTGAACACCTTTTGTTAGATATTTTCGCAAAGTTTTTTATAAGAGGTTGTTGCTGTGTTTTTTTTTTTGTGGACTTCAAATATGTTTCAGTATTACAGTTATAAGCAAAGACGATGTATTTAAAAATTAAAGACTAACTTATACTAATTTGTCACGGTTTGGTACAATTTTAAAGCTTCATTAAAATAATAATTAAAATACTTCCTGCTGTTTTCTGGGAAACATCAGGAAGATGAAAGATGTTTTTCGTTAACACCCACCTGGATGCTTCACAGCAGCAAACTGACAAAATGTTAAGCTAAAACATAGAGGTGCTCACACCTTTTGGTGAATAGTCGTGTATTATATGTCATTACCAGTTTTCTTTTTCTGTTTTTCTAATATTAGCCCATTATAAGTCAGGCAGAAAGCCTGTGGTATAATTAGCATTTGCATGTGTGAAAGTCAACAGTTGAGTTTTCCTCATTTTTGGCATTTCATGTTATAAATCAGTGTGAATATTTTGACATCTTTTTCTGGCTGCGCAGTTCTGGGAGTAAAATTGGCTCACATTAGCTGTTTGCACTTTTTTTTTTATCTTCCACATCATTACTGTCATTTCTGAGTTACAACCAAGCCCATGACTTCATCATCTGCGCGAAATGAAACTCTGAGGAATGTTGTGTTCGTGTTATGATTTATCCTGGGGTGCTCTCCTTTCCTGCATTAATTATTACTGGTGCAAATAATGGCTGCAATGAACCACAGATGCAGATTCAATTTCAGAGGCGGCTGGGACATTTTAATCAGTCCAACTTGGCTATTATTTTATTTCGTTTGCCCTGCAGAAACTTTGGTACTAAAAAGCTTCATCAGGATGTTTGCAGTATTTATTTGGTACTTTGTGTGAAACTAACCAAACTGATAGCGTCTGATTTAGATCTTTGGGCTGCAAAACTAAATAAGGAAGTGAACTTAATGGGTCCCAGTTCAACATGTTGACAGGAGGGTTAGAGCAACTAAAGCAAGACCTTTGAATTATTTATTTTAATTAGTGAGACAAAGCTGTAGCTGGTTTCTGATTCAGGAAACCATCAGAAACAAAATTATCAGGTTGATTTTCATCAACCATTATACACTGTGTAACTGTCCACAGACAAAAGTTATTTTTCCACATATATTGGTGGTTTCTAAGTTAATTTTTCTAGTTCAGCAAAAAGTACTACAGTAAATATCACTGATATTTATCTAGTATTACACAGAGGCGGGTAGATTACTCAGAAACTGTGATTGAGTAGTAGTTGTAATGTACTTTTATTGTTTATAAGTTAGATAGGAATGAGGCGAAAGCCAGTTCTCAGCTTGTGGCTTGTTTGTTGTCATAGCAACTCCATAGCAACTGCTGTCAGTTACAAAGTTTCCAAACGTGTGATTTTAGGCTACAGTCACACTGCAGCGTGAGGAGACCCAATTACAATTATTATTTTATTTTTTGTGAAATCTGATTGTTTTTTGGGGGGTTTCTTGCATTTTTTGTCGTTCATGCTTCCAAATATGTGCGACTTGTATGAAACGACCTGAAATATCGTCACACACAGAGAGCGCGCTCAGTGTTTTACCAAACGCCGGAAAGAAAAAGTGCTCAGTGTTTGTGGATGCTAATGGTGGAGTATCTTATAATTTTGAAGTTGTTCTCCAACTGGAACCAGCACATTATCAACGTCCTTATTATCGTCCGGTTGTTGTTTTTCTTCCCGTTTTGCGAGTATTAGGACGCAGAACAGTGACGTTTTTCAAGTCTCAATGATGTTCAGGTCGGATTAACGCGACCTGGTTCTTCAGATTCAGGTCACATTTAAAAACATTTGATCTGTTTGTCAGACTGTCATGTAAAGATCAGATATGGGTCACATGAAGCCAAAATAATCGGTTTTGGGTCTGCAATGCCTGCAATGTGAACGTAGCGTCTTCTGATGTCACGTTCTCTCCCCAGTGAAGTAAGTTATAAAAGTTGGTACCACCATGTAACCGTTATTAGTGGAAAAGCCTCATAGCCTCGTAGAGTTGAGTCGTACTGATTGAGTAATGGTGGAAAAGGGCCATAAATGCTGTAGTTTCTCAGCTGGTCCTGGTCTAATGTCCCAAAAAAGCATAAAATCATCATTTATTGATCTTTTAATCTAGTCCAGGTTTGAAGAGGAGCAGATGAAAGATGCTCAATGTAGTTAATGAAAAATGGTTTTCCAGATCTACAGTCAAAAGCCAGCTACATGCTAGCAAGGCATGCTAGCTGTCACTAATAACTGCAGGAGTAAATATTTTTACTGCTCTTCCCAGAGTGCGCAGCTTATCCTGTCCTCTAGTTTTATGCTTTCTGTATCTTAAGGATCTTCCTGCATTCCTTCTGCTGGAAACAGTTCTAAGCATTTTGCTGTTTGTCAACAAACCTTCAGTGAAAAGAAGGAAGCTAATCTCGAGCTAGTCAGTTCTGAGGGCTCTCTGCGGGTTAAAGATCTGTTGGTTTCTATATGGAGCAGCTATAGGAACTGCCTCTCGTCTTTGAGAAGACCTGTGGTTGCATAACAGCTGGCAACTCATGCAGCATTCGCCAAAAATACTGAACTTTGTGTGATAATTACAGTGGAGCTGGAAGGATGGGTTTATTTAGAACATGCACTTTAAATAGTTTAAAGAAGGAGCGCTAAGAGGCAGGAACGCCGACAGCAGATGTTTTCTTTATGTCTCAAAAGCAGGAAGAGAAGCAGATAAAGTAGACTTAGCACTTTCTTTTGAGTGATTGTAAGAAATAATTTTGAGGAAGTGATACACAAGTGCAACTGTATTCAACATTTATTTGAATCAATTTAAATATTAGATTATTTTCCAGTCTTCTGTGTTTCTTCTTTGTAACATTGGTTAGCATCCATTTAGCTCTAAACAACAGTGGGTGGTCGCTAGAAAATTGTTTTTAGATTCTTAAAATGATCATTGGTTAAATTAAACTTTCTGTGAAAAAATCTCAGCAGGATTATTTCAATCGTCTTGGATACAAATGGTTCTTTCTGTCCCATCAAGGTTAAATATTAATAATAAAGTGATTCTAAGGATAGATAAAACCTAAAAATATACAAATTAAAAGTTTTTTCTAGTCAATCTTTTAAAAGATTATTATTTATGCATACATCAGATCATTGTGAGTCCTTTTGAAAAACTAAAGCAGTGCTACTTAAAACATTATTTAATATTTATTATTTTACTTTTGACATTAGTGTGCAAATAATATAAATCTATGTTCTACTTTTGTAAACTATTTAAAGTTATTGTATATTGTGAATGTATTTGCAAACAGTTTTTTATTACACATTTGAACTAATTTGTTTTAATTAGACGGTTTTATTCACACAAAACAACTTATGAATTACAAACAGTACAAGTAATAAATATTTATATAGTTTGTTGTTTTGTTTTCCCCAACAATTCCATTAGATATTAATCAAATAGAACATAAATACAGTTTATTATTAAATCTAAAAGTCGACATCAATGCTGGCTGAAAGATCTGGGAAAGTATATCTGATTCCATGTTGTGGATTTTAAATCATATTGTTTAAATGTAGAGATTCAAATCACAGATATAAAACATATCTTCTGTCAGTCATTTCTAGTGACTGAATGCTTCCCTACTTCTCTTTCAGTCCACATCTTGCTGTTGGTTCATGAGTAAACACTCCAGAATTATGTTTACCTCATTTCTTGCCGCCATCTAATATAGAGGTGAAGTCAGGCGCCGACCCAGAAACGATAACTAGAGTCACAAACAAAACCGGCCCATATGGAGGCTGATGGATTACACTCCTTAAAATTTATTACACTTTTGAGGGTAAAAACTTTTACAAAAACGTATATAAAATAACTATTTTCAGCTAAAAGAGCCGTCTTACAACCTCAGATGTGTACATTAACTTGTAACATTTGCTTGCTCAAATGTAGTAAAATTTAAATATCTTTGTACAAAACAGCTCAGTTTAGGTTTACAGAGCTAATAATTCACTATTTCCATGAAATTTTCTGACCCCTACTGCTGAATTATTGACACATTTTAGCAAACAATACCCAATATTTCTAATCAAAATCAACTCCCTTTCCTGCTACACCCTCAAAAATACAACATATGAGGAACACAGAAAACCTGAAACAAAGACACATTGTATTTGCACAAACTGTTGTTTTCATGGCCTGTATGCTACAAAAATAAACTAATGATTTTGTGGTATTATTAAAACATTCAACTAGTAAATGCCACCCAGAGGTCTGGTAATTAATGTAATCAGAAAATAAATCTGTTGGAGCCACTGCTAGCATTCATTAGCATTCGCTTTAGTTTACATTGTACCTTTTCAGGACATTTTCGACACTTATAAAAATGTTTTGTGTCACTTCTATGCAGATGATACTGTCATGGGAAAAAAAATACTTTAAGAAGAAATGTATTAAAACCTTGCAAGGTGAGAACAGAAACACAGAGTCAAAGGAGTCTGTCAAGTCTGACTGCAGTGGATCTGGCTTCCTTTTATAGGTTCTGGTCAGAGAAGAGAGACTTGATTCGTTTATAGGTCTGATTGTTATGTACCAGAGATTCTGTGGAGCCCATCACAGACGGTCTGTCCATTTGTCTACTGCTAAGGAAAGGGGGTTGTTATTTGACGCTAAAGAGAACAGATAAGTTTTAGGTTGAGGAAGTAACACTTAGAAAGTCTCCAGGATCAAGGACCTCTTGCTGTTATTTAACACCATAGAGGTCTATGTGAGAGCAGCTTGATCTAATGATAAGACTAACCTAAAGCAGAAGACGGGCGATGAGCACATTATAAAATTTTCCATTGCAGATACTCACTTATAAATCTTTTTAAAGCTTCCTTGAACCCGAACAAATGTTAATGAATGCACTGAAAACATTAATCAGCATTCATTCTGGTTTACAACCTTCTCAACATATTTTAAACACTTTTCAAGATGTCTAATATCACCTCTATGCAGATGATACTCAGTTATAAAGCTCTTTAAAGCAGGGGTGTCAAACTCCAGTCCTTGAGGGCCGGTGTCCTGCAACTTTTAGATGTGCCTCTGCTGCACCACCTGAATGAAATAATTAGGTCATTAAGGCTCCGGAGAACTGATCTACACCAGGAGGAGGTAATGAAGCCATTTCATTCCAGTGTTTTGTACCTGTGGCACATCTAAAAACTGCAGGACAGGACTGGAGTTTGACACCTGTGCTTTAAAGCCTCTTTAACCTAGAACGAATGAAAACATTAATTAGCATTTGTTTTGGTTTACATTTGACCTTTTCAGCACACTTTGAACATTTTAAACTTTTAAAAATATCTAACATCACTTCTACGCAGATGATATTCAGGTCTTTTTGTAGCGTCTTTAAACCAGACGCTTTCATTCTGGTTTACCTTTTGACCTTTTCAGCACATTGTAAACACTTTTAAAAGTGTTTATAATGTGCTGATGCAGATGATACTCAGGTCTCTTTACAGCCTCATGATGCATTGAAACTGAAAGTTTTCTATAAGAGGTTAGACTGCGTAGAAATCTGGATGGCTATAGATTTCCAACTACTTGATGAAATAATAAGAAAGGCTGTGTATTTGTAAAAACTGATGAACGTTAACTTATTCGTTAGCAAAAACAAGCTGTTTATCTGAGATCTTCACTAAAAACAGTTTCATTTTTACCGTCTAAAATAAAGCTTCTGAAATATCTGTTGCTGTTTTTTATTTTCTACATCCAGCCTTTTACATCCAGCACAATACAACTTTATTACTAAATGTACATCTTGCCTTCAAACAGGAAATGAAAACTGTCTGTTTTAGGACATTGGAAGTTATATTTTATTTCCTGGAAGTCTTTGTGGGGTTTGTTTGTCTATCTGATCATTGGACCAATAAATGGGTAGTTTATTAGTGTGCACAAATGAAGGACAATACAGTAGCAGATTGTAGCAGAAAGGACTGCAAAATGACATATCGCTTAATAAAACCTGAGCTGAGAGAGAATGAGAATACAATAAGGCTTTATTTCTCCTCGCTCCGTCTAATCTCCAGGGATCTATCCCAACATAAAGTAAAAGGAAGAATGATTTCCAGCAGTGTGGCTCTCACAAGGGTTCCTACATGCTGCAAGCGCACTGATAATTCCTTTACTCTTTTCTTATTACTGCTGCTGATGTACTATGATTGGCAAATCTACTAAGCCAGATAGCAATAACTGCTACACAGGACCGAATGCTTTTGAGTGTAAATCTTTACTTTCCACTGTAGGGTTAATAAACTTTCTGCTGGTCCTTTTTAAAAGGTAAACCTGATGTTTTCATTGGAAATGTTGGGTTCATCCGTGTGTTTGTCTCTGTCTTTTTGTGTCAGCGTGTACTGCAGAGGCAAATCAGCAGCTCCTGCAGCCTTTATGTCCCTCAAAGCTCCCATACCTCCTGAATGCAGCCCCCAAGAGTGTAGTTCTCTGCTTGCTTTCCTCCTTCACAGCTTTAAAGACAAGTTTGTTCTCTCCAGCTCTCAAATTAAAACCATAGAGCTACTTTTATGATAAAATCAGTCGTGTCAATGCATACAGATGTGATTTACTCTGACTCCACATTTTGTCTGAATACGCCAACAGAATACCAGATCAACTCAATGCTAATAAGCGTAGACTGATAGCTAGCTTGCTAGATAGACACCTGAATAGCTAGATAGCTGAATAGCCAAAAATATGGCCAGATTGACGTTATGACAGCTAAGTAGATGCCAACTAGATAAATAGCTAAATGCATATCTATAGATCGAGGTAGATGGCAAGCTAGATAAATAGATAACTAGATAGGTAGGTAGCTAGATAACTAAATTGGTAGATAAGTAGCTAGATAGCTAAATAGACAGATGGCTTGTTTTGGCCTATTTTACAAGATTGAATAAGGGAAGGAAGGAATCAATCATCTAACTAAATTAAGTCCAACACACTGCATAAGGGTAATTTAAATAATAATTCAACTGAAGTATTTTTCTGTCCAGAAAGCAGTAAAAACCTGATGCATTGTAACCAACAGACTTTGCAAAACATGGTTATTATTTGAAGTACAAATTATACATTTACAGACACTAAACCCTTGCTTCTCATTTTATATTTGAACTGGGAAACTGGTACCAGTGTAAGTACTTCCTACCATTGGACAGAAATATGACTTGCAGATTGTTGCTGCGTTCTGTTTTATTTGTGTCTGAAGCATTGTAACAGGCTGTAAAATGGTAATGCTGCTGAAGTAGACCAGATGTCCATTTTTCTCCTTAGTGGTTAATGAGCCAAGCCTAATATCACATTGGGGGGAACTCCTTTGTTCTCAAGATCAGAATAATAAAAAACAGAGGTGATGGTTCGTGAGCAGAGGCTTTGCTGAACTTAAAATAACTTTAAAGAAAGTTTAACTTGGCTGTGATTTCCAAAATAATCTCAAAACATGTATGCATGAACTGCAGCATTCCTCACTTTCTAAAAATGTTCATAACAGAAGTATGGTAAGTTTTTCTTTTATGGACCCGCTACATGTTATTGTTTGCAGCTGAAAGTTTTGAGCATGCGTACAATGCTGTAGGGCAAAAAGACGATTCTAAATCCCGCCTCCGGGCTCTGATTGGTTGTTTCTAGTTAGCGTTGAGAGAAGGCGGAGGAGCTTAATATTTTTTCACAGATTATCTCTCATACCAAGCTGTCACAACATAGTGACAGTTTCAACAAATATCTAAAAATATTTTTTCATAAAAGTTACATACTGGAGCTTCAACAGTGGAAAAATGTTGATTTTTTTCAGTGTAGACTTTTTCAGACCTGCTGCAAAACATGACAAGAAATGAAACTGCATGACCAAACTAAAACATTTAAACATTAAATTGCAATCTGTTTGTTACTGTCAGTGATTGTGATTTCCAAAAGGTATTCAGCTAAACTTCATTAATGCAACAATATTTTCTAAATTACATAAAGTACACAAAGACAACGCTAGGGACAGAGTTGCTCTTTCCCTCTCATCTGCACCCTGACACTCTTCCCATCTCTCCGTATGATCTCTCCATCCTTCACTTTCTTCTCTCTTCTGACACATTCTCCCCCTTTCCACCATTGATTAATTCCTCTGGGTTGCTGTTTGATGCTTTTCAAGTCCCGTCCTCCTACCCGCGCCTGAGGCTACGCAGACAACCGCTGGGAGACCGACTCAATGGATCGAAGCTCTGAGAAAAAGCGAAGTTTCCTCACTCAAGATCAAGACTCTGCTTCCTCTTGGAGTTGTTGATAGTGTTGGAAAAAAAACACTGGAAGCATTTTATCTTCAGAGGAGAAGTCGTCATTTACCTACTCGATGGTGACACGACAAGGTTTGAAAAAACAAATCCCAGAAGGTGGAAGATAGCTGATTTTGAAGTTGTTGGGCTTTGTTTAAGGATTAATAAAATGGGATTAGAACCATTTACTTGCAGAATGCAGTAATTCTGCATTCATGCCGAGCTCTGAGTATCATATTTGCATGTTTAAAAAGCCATCCTCTGCTCTGCGGTTCATCTCCACTCTTAAGATTTATTTTACAATTTCACTTCCTTCATAGCTTTGAAAGAAGTATTTATGCTCATTAACGTTTTGCACATAACAAACACAAACTAGATGGAGCATCACAATGCAGTGCAGCACTGAAATGAAAGTAAAGCTATGAAAATGATGCCTCCAAATAAAATCCAATTGCGTCCAGAAGACAAACTTGCAAAGGGAGTCTGTGTGTAATTTCATCTCAATACAAATCCATCTTTTCATTTTCTGGCCTCAGAGGTTTATTAGAGAGCAAACAGCAACATGAAGACAAAGGAAAACAGAAGATAGGCTCAGGAAAAAGCTGTGAACGAGTTTAAAATGAGGGTAAGTTACAAACTAATTTCCAAGCTTGAACAAAATCCAGACTGAAACTGAGAGGCTGAGCAAGCAGAGCAACAATCAGAGAGCTCATTAGCATTAGCTTACATCAAATGTCTTGTTAGCTTTGGTAAAATACCAGGTTAATACAGCACATTAGCATTAACTTACGTTAAATGTTTTTAGCTTTGGTTAAACACCAGCTTGATATAGAATATTGGCATTAGCTTCCATTAAATACCATGCTAATGTAGCTCGTTAGCTTCCGTTAAATACCATGTTGATAGAGCGCGTTAGCTACTGTTAATGTGCTCTACCAACATAGTTGATATAGCACTTAAGTATTAGCTTCTGTTAAATATCATGTTGATAGAATATTAACATAAATAACGTTTTTGTTTAGTGTTTTAGTCTAACTTTTTAGCTAGTATTGCCTACTACTGTTTTGCAGTTTGCCACAACCATTAAACAAACAAAACAAGCATGTGAAAGGCTGCTTTGGTCAGATGAGACCAAAGTTTAACTTTTTCACTTAAATGCAAAACTTAGTATAAAGCTGATAAAGCCGGTCAGGCAGATGGAACAAAGGAAGAAAATCTGCTTGAGGCTGCAAATACAACAGATTAACAACCCTAAACATGCAGCCAGAACTACCAGGGCTTAGATTATTCGTGTTTTATAAAGTACAGGCCTAAATCTAAACAAACTGTTGGCAGCAGCTGGATTTCAGATGTGCTCCGTTCAATCAGACGGAGTCCTGGATGAATTTACGACTCCAACACTTTATTATTTTTGGTTTAATCCACCTAACCTTGTTCATTTGGTTTCGTCTTTGTGTCTCTTAGAGCCTAAAACCCGACTGATGTTGTTTTGAAAAGTTCAGTTCAGTAAACCAGAAAAAAAAAATAGTAACAGAAGTGTCGTAAAAACCCAAAAGAGCAACTTTTGACTTATTATGAATGAGAACAGACTGGTACATTTTGAGCAGCTTCTTCTGCCTGCGGTTCTTTTGATTGAGGGCAGAGGTTTAACGAGTTTCTCTTCTTGTCTATTAGAGAAAGATCGCCTGAATTAAAAAGTTTCTCTTCTTTTTTCACTCCTGTCAGACCTGCAGTGTCTGCACTAGCTACTGCAATTTAATTGTTTTTGAGCAGAAAATACAAACGTTACCAAAGTTATTGAGAGGCTGCATAGCAGAGGAAACCGCAAAATCTTACCAAGTATTTTTAGTTTAGTTTCTAGTGAAAATATGTTAGTACACTTGAAATAAGTCAAAACTAACTTGTTTTAAGTCAATAATTCTTAAATTTTGATTAATATAAGTTCTAGTTCTATTGCAAGGTTTTTCTTTTCATTTATATATGAAGCCAATTTTATGTTACAAATGAAATAATCTCTCAGTGGACTATGTACTTTTCCATCAATATTAAGGAATTACTGACTTAAAATGATTTCTATCTTTCTGAAAAGTTACTTGTAAGTTACTTCTGTCTTATTTTAAGTGTGATTAGATAATTCTTCTACTATAAACTAGACCAAAAATATTTGGTAATATTGTTTTTCTTTCCTTTTTTTTTTACCATTGCCCAATGTTCCCACCATTCGCTCTGTGACTTTCAGCATTTCAGCCACTAAAATATACATTAGGCACTGAGAGCATCTAAAGTCCAACTAACCAGGAAAATATTTTATTACTTTGGAGAGAATGATCTAAAAATGTCCTATGAAATATTTAATCAAAGCAGACCTTTGGATTTGCAATGTTACACATTGATTCTGTGCATTGTGAAGCTCCAGACCTTTTGTCACGTCAGTCAAAAGAAACCATAAAAACAAGCAAATAAAGTAGCTAAAATTTATTTCATTTTTTCTATCTACAAAAAAGTTGCAAATTTCCACCAAAAAAACTTATAAATTGAGATTAATCTCAGAAATTTTCTAGAAAAATATATAGAGTATAATGGCACTAAATGAAAGATTTTTCACTTTTGCAGTTTTAAAAGAAAAGCATCCGGTTTTAGTTTCTTTAAATAAATTTATTTTCAATAGTAAGAACAGGATTTATGTCACTTTTTTTCAAAATGTTTGCTATATTTAGTCAAGTTTAATAATCTTAATAAAAGCTGATTTTTGTGAATCATTTCAGTAAAATTCTCTGAATAAACTTCATCTTTTGTTAAAACTTTTCTCACATTTTCCATTGTGAGAAAATTACAAATTAAAAGTCTCCAACAGTCCAAGGGCCTCAAATGGCCCCCGGGCCGCATTTTGAGCACCCCTGCTCTCATCTATGGTGACCACTGTTGCAAAATGTTGGAAAATATTGGGGATTTTTCCTCTGACCTCCAACTTGGATTTCTTTACTCAATGAGTTTTCTTGAATGAACTGACAGTCATTTGGCTGCAGAGCTGCTTCTGTTTCCTTAAAAAATACTCATCTGAATTATTTATCTCTGAACGGTCGCTGTGTATGAGCACGGCCTTCACCGATATGACAGGAAATCCTTTGGAAACCATTAGACATTCAATTTTCCATTTCAATAAACAGTTCACCTGAAGCTTTTGTCTGTCTCCTTTGATAACAGACGACCTGTGACAGATATTTCATAATCACACCATCGCCATCAGAAATACGGACACACTTGTTGCTCGTAGCAACAGCAGCTCTCAAAGGCAGGTGGTGATAAATGGCTTTTTTGCATGCAAATGCGTGACTGTATTTGTGCACTCACCTGCCATTTGGAAAATCTGTGCTAATGGTGCGCCCCCTGCTGGCGTAGTTTTCCATTTCATTAGATAAGAAGAAACATTCAGTTTAGATCAAATGGGAGAAACGTTCAAAAGAAAGAGAGAAAAGTTCATTTGCTTTAATCGATTATTTCAGTGGAGAACTGATTAACGAACGAAAAGGTCAAACTAGGCAGATTTCTGCCAAAAAATTGGAGTTGTATTCCACAGAAACGCCTGTTTTGTCCTTCCTGGACAAACGTACCTTGAATTTGGTTGATCAAGTCAAGAAAAATGTGGAAGTCAACCATTAAAACACAGAAAGCATATCTAAAAAGCAGAAATTCTTCACTGAAAACTTTGATTTTTGCAGTGAGTCTTTCATCCCTCTTATAGAACAATATTCAAGGTTTATTAAAGAATTAAAAGTTAAACTTCCCCCAACACTGGGTGCGTGAAAAAGGGTCATGAGTGTCTCCAGGAAGAGCAGCTTTTCGTCTCTGAGGAGCTCTAACCCCAAATCAGAACTTCAGGCTTTTATGTTGGCTCATAAAAGATTTTCACTGGGTTGTTGCACCTCAAACAACTTTCAGAACAGGCAGGAGTCCTGGAAGTTAGAGGCTCCCACTTTATGGGACATTAAAGGTCAGGAATAAAGGAAACTCAGCCCCACTCTTCACACAAGTCCTCATTATGAAGTATTGCACTGGTGACAGCAGAGGACTTTGTGTAGGACGTTGGGACACAAAAGATGGGGCTTCAAAAACAGCTTATCCTGGTTTTCACACACAGCAGACATATATAACACTGTGATTATCCTTAGGAGTCTTATATGCCTGATTGGTTTAAATAAATATTTAAAAGAGGAACCCTAATCAGCTCAAGAGGATTTGACAACTTGGGAATTAATATTGAGAAGCACCCTACAGTTATTATGTTTGTTTGAGATAAAATTACAGAACCTTGCATCACTGCTCTGCTCTCCTTTCCAGCATCATGTCCTTGTTGACATTGCGGGACGTTTATCTTTTATCATTGGCTGTTTTTACGTTTCATCTTAACAGCTGAAGAGCTGCGATGTAGGAAGAAGAGGAAGTGGGTTTTATAGGATACTTGATTTAAATTATAGTCTGTGTTTAACCGTAAGTAGTAAAAGGTTTATGGCGAATTTTAAAAAACTGCAGTGGAGCTTTTATTTTTTTTTTAAAGTTTTTTACATGTTAAACAGCCTGTGAAAAGATTGATCTGATTACTGAAGACATGCACCAATTAGAGCCAGGAGGAGGGTCTTAGCGCTGTCAATCACCCTAGTGCACTCGCTGTTCAAATTCAAAAATGCTTTATTGATCACAAAGGGAAATTAAATAATGTCCATTGTGCCAATGGCAGAGCAATAAAAAACTGCGTATTTGCCATCATTTGTGGCTATGCTAATTAGCATTAGCATTGTCGACAGGCTATGCTATCAGGAAGAAGCTGTAATAGCAAAACAGATTCCCTAATATCAAAGGTTTGATTCTGAGCACCTTTCCTTGTGCTGTTTCCAGAGTTGCTTCATTCTTCCCGTCTCCAACTTGTTATAAACGGCCCGTTTTTGGGAAACAAAGAAAATCCAACTAAACGACAAGCTGATGGTGCATGCAAGCATTAGACAAGCTGCTTCACTGCAAAGACAAACAGAACACTGCTGGCTGCGGATGTTTTATATGTTTCAGATGAGTTCATGTGACGATTGCAGAACATCAGCCGTTCACGTCTTCGGGCTTAAAATGTTTCACATCGTTAAGTTATGAGCAAAGTGTTTCTGAAGCATCCAAGAGCAGATAATAGATCCTCTACATGTACATCAGTCCCAAATGTTGGATGATGCTGCAAATATTCTTAAAAGATACTCAAAAATCCCTTTTTCTCTAATACCATCTATATAATTTAATAATTATAATACTTGTTAATGTTAAAATAAAGTAACATGGTTTGAAAAAGAAGTGCTGCTGCTGCATGATTAGCATTGAGATGCTAGTTTAGGCTTCAATAGTTTAGCAGATACGCTAACTCCTTTTAGCACAACTTGAACACAATAATAATCATTTCCAGCACCAACAGATCATTTTTGAAGCAGAAGTCCTTAAGAGAAGCATTATTTTGTTTGCTTGTGCATCAGATTTTTGTCTGTACCGAAATATGCAACAAAGGTTCCGACTTGGGACTTTTCTACAAAACAAATGCAATTAATGTCATTAAAATCTTTAACACATTAAAATTGATGTAATTAACTAATCAAAATCAATGTGTTAAAGTCTCAGTCCTACAGAAAACAAATTAAATTATTGCTGGATGTTTAGTTGAGGTAAAACTATAAATTAGGTGAATTTAATTTTGTGTTTAAAGCTGGGTAAATTTATGTGATTTTTTTGGGACAATTTTTAAAAATTAGACCAGGTTTGTCTTAATTATGTGACATGCATCGTGTAATAAACAGAGGATAACTATAAACCTTACCTCCCAGTCACCAGTGGTGCAGTCGCATGAGAACCAGATTTGGTGGTGGGAACCAAATTGGGTATTTCTGAATATATTATTTTTGAAATATGGACGTGATTCTACTGTTTTCTGGTGTTTTTAAATCAATTTGGAGAGAAATCAAAGGCTTTGGACAAAAGCTGTTGAAATTATTCGTCTTTGCAGCATCTGAATTTGCTTTGAGCATTGAAAGAAAAATATTAGAAATTACTGAGGAGTTAATGATACGGTTTGGACATGCTATTTATTTTACACCTGGTAATTTATGTTTTAAATCAGAAACTTCAGTGAAATCCAGTCCAGTATGTCTGCTTTGTATACAAAACCTAAAAAACATTTCTATCTTAAACCTTTTATTAGCACTTCTGTTGTTCTGTGTCTCATTAAATCAGCCCCACATGCACTAAGTCCTGCATAACATCTATTCCTAAAAATGTTATTTCAGTTTTTGCATTTTGTTTTACCAAGACATTATTAAACCAGGAGAAAAAAATCATTGAGATTAAAAATCAATTTTTGGAGATTGCCCTGGACAAGACAGAGCAGCAGAAATGAAGCGACGATAATCAGAACACGCAGAGACGCGCTCGGGCTTTTCATCAAATTCGAATTAGGCTGAACATCAACAAACATCTGTTTCTGCCTCCAACTCACTGAGATGGTTTTGAAATGTTCATAGAGGCCGTATTCTTATTTTCAGCTCATTTAAATCACTCTGTAACAAAACATCATCCTTTTGACTGTAACCACCTAAACTTTTGCATAAAATGCAGAGAAATACATTTCAGTGTTAATATTAGCAAACCTGAACATTGAGAATGAAAATTCAACCTTTAAAAACTGAAGCAAAGTTAAGATCTGAGTTGAACTTCACAGCAAAAGAGTCAGATTATATTTTTTTCCTCTTAAAACCCTCAGGTTTTATTTTACATGCATATACATATAAAATTACAGCAGCAGTGTAGATTTTAACTCATATATATACTCTTTGATGTTGCTGGTTTTAAAAGTCAAACTTGAGGTATAGTAGTGCAGTGAATGAAAGAAGATGCCTCGTTAGTTGCCGTTGGTTACCATAGAGTCTTAATTGGCCACATTTTAGTCACTGCATCAAAGTTCTGACTCCACATATGTCAATCAGATTAATTGGCAAATTGGCTGCATTGAAGTTAAAGTATCTGTGAGAATAAAGTTAGAAACATGTTTCCTACGTCTGAAGGGACATTGTTAGAAATGTACAGCAAGTATAGGAACAAATCTACTTTATAGAGTTCTAAAGACAGAGAGAAACATGTAGTTCTCTTAAAAAATGTCAAAAATGTAGTTTAAAATAATGTGAAACATTAAAAGCTCCCATAGGAATAACATGTTGAGCAGATAGTTCCTACTGAGGCTTTTAATTTTAAATTTTAATTAGAAAAGCTGTCATTGATAGACCACAGAGGCATAAAGACACCAAAAGTAAATCATTATCTACTCTAAAATTGCTTAGTTGAATTGTTTTGGAAGCAATGTGCTGCTTCATGTCTTAATATAAATATCTATACAATTGATGTGTCTCCTTTTGTGTCTTCTTTGGTAATATATCATGTCCCGCCTCTGTGATGTTGGGGAATTGTACGGATCTTAGTACGGATCTCGATAAGTTTTGTATCTTGGAAAGTTTCTGTGAAGTGAGTCGGACTCAAATACAAGCAGTTTAGTTTCTATCAAAGGAATTTGACACAATCCCAGCCCAACACCACAGAATTAACACAAACAACCATTACTGAATAAAAATTTTAACGAAATTATGAACAACTGCTGGTCAAATGATCTGAAGTTCAAGGAAACCAGCCTTAAAAGTTCTTAAATATGATTGGAACGTAAAGCATTGAGTCTAGTCTGTTACTTTTCTGCAGAAGCAACTGTTTTTAACATTTTATACAATTTCAGACATTTTTACAATTAAGTTAATTAGGAGACAGGTCTTTAAAATGCCATTACCAATTAAAATCTCAGTTGAATCGTTAAGCCCATAAGTATCATGGCTGACCTTTAACCTCAGTCATTAATTCCACCTGCAGTCTTTCTCTAATTGCTGGAACTTATTCATTAACCGTCTGTTTTGCCCAGTTTGGTTTCATTTCATCGCTCTTCATTAAGATTTCTGATAGTCTACAGATTTTCCACATTTAACACACTGAGCTACTTCTGCATTTTATATTATAATTTATTCTTTTTTTGCTATGTTGTACTCTAAACCTTTGTTTCTAAAGCTAATTTATGCAACAGCAGTCACTAAATCCATGTGTTGGATTTAGTGATAACTAGTGGAAAAGTTTCAGTGTTCAACAATCTACTGTTTAAATAAGGGTGTTGATAACATTTTGGATGCTCAGTAGTGCCACCTGCTGACTGGAGGATGTCTTTGAAATTTAAAAAACATTATGCATCTCTATGTATGGAAGAGTTTAACTGCCAAATTCAGCAGCAGAATTTTGGTGCAACAGGAAAACTTCCTTGTTTTAAGGAGATTTTTAAAACCTGAATGAGATTCATTTTTCATTTAAACCAAAATATATTGTCTTTTGAGGTCATAGCAGTAAAACAGCAACAACTCTTGGGATTTTTAGATGAGGAAACAGGATGAGGCGAGTCATAGCGCCTTTTTAACAAGTTGTAATCTGTTAGAGGTGATAATTTATCTCATTAAAAGAAGAAACTCTCCTTTTATCAACTTTTGCATCTCAATGAGAAAGTGTCTTGTTTTAATAAGAAACTTTCTTGTTATAACTAGACATAAACTAGATTAAACGATTCGGCTCCTGGATTTCTTTCCCAGAAGTTAAACTCTTACACAGCATAATGTCTTCAGACATGTTATTTATTTTTAGCATTTTTTACCTCAGAATATCTAAGCTGCTAAAATTACATGCAGCTTAAATTTGTGCCATCGGTGCTAAATATTTTTGTCCCAATTAAATCACAAAAAATTAGTAATTTGCCCTTGAATTGTTTTGATTTTATAATTCTATCTTTTGCTTTTAATGCAGTACAAGTTTGTTTTTGTTGCTCACTCAACAGCTTTTATGCAGTTTCCCTCCGTGGGTAATATCCTTCCCTCTCCTTTAATCATGCCTATAAGGTGGAACAGGGCATCATGGGATGTAACGTTAATCCCTAACGTGACACTGAGTGTTTCCCAGCAGTTAGTTTGCCACCGGCGCGGCTCTTCCAAGGTCATTTTCCTGGTATTTTGCAGCACTTGGTGAGAAACTTTAATGAGAATACACTTCAAGCGTGAATTATCCTGCTGAGAGTTAGAGATGATAAACAACCAGATTTTGTGTCAGTCCTGAAGAATTACTGAGCTCATTGAACACTGAGTGACCTAACAGTGAATCAGGAAAACTGAAAAACATTCAAATATTTTTCGTTCTTACTGGTAAAAGAGAAACTAGTGTGATTTTAGCTCGGTGCATTTTTTTGTATTGCCGTGTTTTTGTCTTTGAATCTGGGAGTCTTTTTTTTATTTAGAGATGTTGACGTGTTTTAACTTTTTGGTGCAGCCCAGTCTTTTCTGAAACATTCAGGTCACATTACAGAGCATTCACAGGTTCCTCCTGTAGCTCAAAAACGGTAAAGGCTAATTTATCAAAATCAAAAGTTAACATACAGTTCTAGTAATTGTTTATTAGATTCTGTTGAAAAATGTAAAGGTTGCTTTCAAAGTTTAGTCATAATTAATAAAATCTATGATTACTTCCCATAAATATCATTTTCTAAAACTTTTTGCTTGCTTTCCTAAACTTGCTCATTGGTTATTTCTCCAGGACTTTTAGTGTAATTGTTCCTCACAGGTTTTTGTCTGAAAGTTAGACTGATTTTCCTAAATTTAAAAGGTACTTTCTGGAACATAAAATAATGCTCTTCTGGTGACTTAAGCACTTACAGGATACTTTTGTATAATTTATTACTTTCTGCAGCTTAGCCTGCATTCACATCAACCCAGTTTAGTTCGCTTTAATCAAACTCCAGTTTGTTTGGTTCGTGTTAATGTGCAATTAAACTTTGATGCGGACCAAAAAAGTGGCTACGAAACTCAGTCTCAGTTTGGTTAAAGTGAACTCTACTGTGGTTCAAATGCATATGTGAACACCAAGTGGACTGAGACCGCTCCAAAAGCAGGAAGTGTACTAAAGCCCAGGGCATTCTGGGTAAAAACAACCGACCCAAACATGAGAATCTAGCGCTAGCAGTAGAAATGAGTCGACGAGAGAAATCCGACAACCCCAAAAACCGGATGTTTCTCCATTTATGTTTACATTTCGTGAAGAAGGACGTTGCATTCAGGGTCTTCTTCAGAGGTTTGTGTGTCATTTCCTTCAGTGGCTTTTGGTGCAGTGCCCCCACAGGCGAGGAGGGGAATATGTTTTTCAAAGGGTTTGGTTTATTTGACGCGGCTTCAAACTGAAAATACAACAAATGTTGCAACTTTGGTCCCCAATCAAACTGAGTGTCAGGTGTGAAGACGCCTTGAAACAGTCTAATCTCTGAAATTGCCATGTTGAAATACTCTAAGTGTATTTTTCTGATAAATGTGTTTGCATGTGGTGTTCTGGCTCTTTTCTTTAAACTACTCCATTATAATCCTGAGATAAGCACAGTTGATATTAAAACCTTCCATGAACTTCTCTGCACCCTGTTGTACAAAACCCTATTATTTAAGATCACATTATGTCATCTGGAAGATATTTTCTAAAATATCTGCTTAATGGCAGCAAGAAAAGTGTTTAAAAAAGTAAATTGTTTTTGAGTGGTTTCATCATGTGAGTGTTTCTGTCCAGTATTCTTCTCTCCAGTCGACACGGATCACAGCCCTGAAGCCTCTCTGCTTCTCTTTGCTTAATATCCCTGCGTCTGCTTCGACTCCCGACCAGTAATTACTGATATCGTGCTGTGTTGCAGTCAAAGAAAGCCCGGAGAACGCGTAATCCGAGTTGGTTAGCAGCAATTTGTGTGACTGTGCTTCTGATGTGCTGAGAGCTTCATTCTGGACTCGTCTTCCTGTTTTCTAAAAGTGAGGAGAGAAAGTGTGCTGGAGTAAATTTACGTTGGAGGACGGAAAAAAACTGAAAATATGAGTTCAGGTTGGAAGAAGAAAGCTTAATTAGTCACTCAGGTTCCCTGCTTTTATTTCTGTCCACAAGTATTTTTACTACAGAAAAACACGACAAACATATTTGTGACAATCTCTTACAAGTTTGGCAAATTGTATTTTACAAATGACCATGATTCAGTTTGAGTTGAAGCAATTTTTAGCAATTTCAGTCAGGAAACCTCTTTCACCTCCCGAGATCTTTGAAAACACAAAATCTTACCAAGTATTTTTGGTTAGATTTTGTTAGTACATATAAAATGAGACCAAACTGACTTTAAGGTAACTTTTCAGGCCAAAATAAAAGCTTATTTTAAGTCAATAAAATACTTCTGACAGACTATTTCACTTATAGAAATTTTTCATCAATCTTAAGTAGTTATTGACTTAAATCAAGCTCCTATATCTTGCTGAAAAGGTAGTTTTGTTTTATTTCCAGTGAACTAATAGAAACTAGACCAAAATTACTTGGTAAGATTTTGTGTTTTTGCTGTAAAATTGCAGAAATCTGATTCACTGGTTTCAAATATTGAAATATTTGTAGATATCAAAATATGGTGGAAAAATTAGCTTGGAAAAAATACAAATAAACATTTTTAATCTATAAAGAGGAGGACTCTGGCCCAGCCTGGTTAATTAAACACTTTCTAATCTGTGGTTGAAACTCCGGTGTCAGCCTCTGCTGCAGCTGAGCTCTCTTTTTTCTGTCAACAGAAAACCATGAACACTTTCACAAACAGCCCATCTTCCTCTGTGTGACTAATTAATGCAGCTAAATTACTGGTTGTGTCCATAACTTGGAGAGCTAAATGAGGGGTTTTCTACTCTGGAGCCGCTGCTGAATATTCAAACTGCTTCAGTTTCACAACTGGAAGCACAAAAGGTGCTCAAATATAGCGATGCCAATCCGTGGCTAGCATCGCTGTAAAAGGAGAAAACAACCTTTAAATGACAAGGCTTTTTAAGTTTCTAACAATTATATCTATTTTTTTCTACTTAAACTTTTTCAACTTTGTTTTTAACTATTTGTTAAAGAGCTGTCATCCATTTTACCTCCTCTGTTAACTGTTTGCTGCTTTTCTGTATGCAGCCATTTACAGAAACTTTAAAATCTGACAAGTTTTAGGCAGCAGGTGAACAGATAAAGATACATTTTGTCCTCTGTGTTTTTCTAAAATGACGAAACAAAACTTTTTATGAATTTAGGATGGACTTTTGCTGTGGCCAGGCTTTAAAGATGGAGTCTGCTAAAACCACAGACAGGAGAGACCATCCGTCCATGAGTGATGGATGGACTCTGACAAAAAGACGGATGGATGGATGAAACAGTGATTGGAGAGACAGGAGGATAGCAAATAGAGTACACAAATCAATTTTGTGCATGTTTTTCCACTCTTACCTGGAACATGTAGTGCAATACTAAAAGAATATAACGCCATAGGACTTAACATGACTACCACTTTTCTTCTGGAAATACTTCCCAGAGGTTGAGAAGTGAGTTTATGTAATTATATTTATTAAATTTACATGCACTAAACAAGTAACATTGGAGCAGAAAACCTGGCTGGCAGTTTTATTGGAAGGAGGTTGAGACTGTCAAGTTCTTCCAGACTAAACTGGATCATGAATATTCTTGTACCTTGCTTTGTGCTGTATTGTGCAGGAACTCAATGATTGAGACCCAAATAAATACATTGTTTCTGTAGTGCATTAACGGCACTAATGTTTACGATTAGTGCTTTAGGGTTAGCACAGCTACCTTTTTAGCTAGCGGTTCCCACCATTAGTTTAGTTTCAACAGTTTAATCTGACCCTTACAATCTAGATCAGATTAAATTTATTAAAGTTGCCACAGCTGTCTTAGCCTGTCCTCCTGTGTGTTTGTGTGACTCTTGTGTTTCTGCCTGCTGTGGTTCAGGTAGAAAAGACCCAGTTTTTACAGTTATCCTTGACCCACTGTCCTGTTCAGGGGGGAAAAGTTAAAAAGCCGTGTGTTTTCCAACACCAAGTGTTGGTAGAAATATCCTGGTGTGTGTGTGATAACAAGTGTGTCATCTGAGCTTTGGGTAATTCATAATTAATTTGCTTTGTTCTCCTGGGAAATTCATGTTTCACCTACGGGAATAACAACAGAATGTGGTTTTCTGTTAATGCAGTTTCTGAGGCGTTTTACTCTGAAAAGGTTTTTATTCACCGCAAAACACAAAACCTTTGTTCTAGTTTGAAATGGGACATAACTATCTTAGAACTAACTTTTCTTCAAGATATAGGAACTTGTTTAAGTCAATAATTCTCTAATATTGATGACAGATTATTTAGCATTTTACCATGTTGTATGTAAATTAACCTGCTGGTGAAATTAGTACCTTTTCATCAATGAAAAGGTATCTTAATCTTAAGCAAGGTTCTGTATTGTGCTGAAAAGTTACTTGTAAGTTTGTCTCATTTCATGTCTACTAAGACCAAAAATCTCTGGTAAGATTTTGTGTTTTTTCAGTGTTGCTGCTGTATTTTAAATGGGTTCTTTGTCCTGTGATTTCTTACTGAAACTGTATTAATTGCTCTGTTTCCATATTTGTCATAAAACCCAAATCTCTTTGTTGTTTTAGTGGGAGCTTTTTGTGTCGTATCCACTTGTTTATAGATGTTGTTCCTTCTTTGTATTCTGTGCAGAGGAAAAACAGTGAGAGATCACATATTTGGTTCTAGTTTCTTTTAATCATTCAGAGAGTTCAGCTTCAGGTCATTCTGTTGTGCTGTTTTAGTCACAAACTGTTGGTTCATTTGTCTTGTAAGAGAGAGTAGCTTCAGGCTTTCAGGCAAAACAACCTGACAAATGAATGTGCAGTAAAAAAGGGGGTTAGTGTTTTGGAATAAATGTGATGAATGCTACTTTAAGGGTTCACTCTGAGGTTGCACATTGCTGTGTTTACTCAGAAAACTCTCACACCTCTCTCCTTTGTCTCATTAATGGGCCGATGGATCAATAGCAGGGAAGGAAAGTGAACTTTTTGGACTTAGTTAATTGAATGGAAGAAGGTAAATTACTGGAAATCAGTGAAGATTTTGACAGAGATAAACAAGTGTGATACTAGTTAAGCTGCACAAGTTTCAGTTTCAAACTTTGTTTAACAAAAAGAATAAAGGAATAAATTTATTTAAACTTAACTGTAATCTCTTTAAACTGAATAAGGATAAGCTTTATTGGGAATGATTGTGAGTTTGACTCCAGTTTCAAGCACTCACAGCGTACAGATAGTAAATATAAATATATGAACTTTAGAGGAAATAAAAGATAAAATAGTATGTATGTGTGGTTATGAACATTCTATATATAGAGATATAGATTTATAGAAATACATAGATCTAAATACATACATAGACTGATACAAGTAGATGTATAGAGACAAAAGTAGAGATAGATGTAAAGATGTCTGGTAAAAAAAAAAAAAATTATACCTTCAAAATGAACCGTTTCCAAAACCTCCGGAATGTAACGTCACAAATCAGCAGGAACTGCCCGTTACCTAGCAACCCCAGCAGAGTTCCGCCCGTTACCTAGCAACCCCAGCAGAGTTCCGCCCGTTACCTAGCA
>CAEFZY010052955.1:0-11306 GCA_903066815.1 Brachyrhaphis roseni | reverse complement strand
ACTGAGCTCATGTTTGATGTCCGACAAGTTTTTCCTTCGTTCCCGGAGCCTTTAAAGCGGCCAGATTCTCGCCTTCGCTGAGCCTCTTGCTGGGAGTTTTCTTCGAATTTCGCCTCCAAAAACATCTAAAACCAGATTATAGTAAAAGTCACAAATATGTTTCTGTTGGCTGAGACACATGAGGACAGAATCAGAGTAAAATGGCGGCGGTGCAGTGATTAGTGGAGATTAAAGGAGTCGTTTTTCAGCGGATGTAAACACAGCCTCGAGATCCTGCGTCAGGCAGACTGTTGATCCTCTGGCATTAACTTCCTGTCTGCAGTAAATGAAGATTCAACAGCAGCTGCTCTGAAAATCACCTCAATATCCAGATTTCGTCAGAAAATGTTTCATTGTATCTAAGTAGCATATGCAGGATTTATATATTCTTACTTTATCACCTTCAAAACTGGATGAATCATTTCTAAAACATTCAGTGTAGGAGCTATTTCTCCAGTTTTTGGTTAAATGTTAGAATTTAATTTAGTTCATTTTTATTTGCTTATTTTCTAGTTGATAATTAGAATTTTGCTTAATTTGTTATTTTTAAATAGGTTTTTTGGTTAGTAATTCACTTAATTAGTTAATTGATTTCAGTTTGGGACGTGGGTGTGTTTCACGGTATAAATATGTAGGGTTTGGCGGTCATATGGTTTTTTACCAGTCAGCTACCTAGTTATCAGTCTATCAGTTAATCAATGAGAGAACAGGTGCAGGAGTCAGAGCAGGAGAACTAGCAGGATCCTGTGAAGCCTGTAACTTTCTTTGATCCCAAAATGGAATAAAGCAAACGAAAGAGCTGCATTTTGACTTGTTTTGATCCCTTTTTTGGACTGCGTAAGCCAGAACCCACAGTGCACTATAGTGACTATTTGAGTTTATTTCACTTTGCTTTGATCACCGTTGAGTCTTGAGTTTTTTGATTTTTGGAATTTGAGTTGAGGACAAATAGTCACTACAAATATTAATACAGATATAGACGCATAATTTGTGTTACACATTTCAATATTATACATTTTCTGTAAATAGCAACATAAATACATAGATATCCTATAGTTTTCACAGTACGACGTAGCGATAGACAACAAAGAACTACATTTCCCAGTGTAGCTCCGGTGGTTTTTCTCCGCATTACTTCACTGCGCAGCTGAAGCTTCTCGTCCGGTGACGTGTTTAGTGTGCGCTCACAGCCCCGCTGCGTTTATGCGACCGAAACAGTTATGGCTAGTGGCAAAAAAAGCGCTCTGCTCTCATCTTTAGCAGATTATGGAGATGATTCGGAGCCCGACTCCGACCCAGAACCAGAAGATTCAGGTGATTTTTTTTTTTATTACCGTAGCTTTAATCACAATAAAACACAATATTCATTTGCTAAATTTGTCTGTGAGACTACCATGAGTGTGAGCTAACAGTTAGCTTACCTACTTTATACTTTTTGTTGGTTTTAGTTGTTTAGAAACCTTAGTTTATGTTAAATCTGGTATTATTGTAGTTAAACTGTAGTTTTGTAGACAAATTATCCGTGTATTTTAGTTTTTCAGAACATTATTCCAGGTTATGTATTTTATATCGTGAGCTCTGGTTTATTTGATGATTTGTTTGGATGTTTATTAGTGTTAAATAAATGTCTGCATTAGAAGGGATGTAAAAGTATGTCTAAATTGTGTTACACTAGTTACATACTCTACGAAACACTAAACGTGAAGCCGTTATTTAATTTGTAAAAGTCAAATTAGGACAGTTTTAAGGCTTTAAAAAAAACATTTCTATCACCTGAGAAGGGGTCCAACTTTAAAACACCATCATAAACCTGGACAGGATTATTCTACATTAAAAACAGAGTTGAGAACATTTTAAAATAATAAAATCTGGGGTAATTTGTGTCCTTCAATTTTTAGCATTTCACGAAAAGTTATGGCATTAACGGAGTAATCATTACAGAAATGCATGATTTAATAAATATTTTTCAATATGTCCATCAAATGTAGGTCTAAAAGACTCATGAAGGAAGTAAAGCTTTATTAGTAGGAATGAATTATCTGAAAACCTAGTACTAATCTAAGAATCGATCAATAAAAACAAGACAAACTCTGAATCTGTACTTGTATTCACACACACACAAAAAAAATCACCAAACGTCCGTAAAACAACATTGTAAACGTACAGATGTCTATCCCATTGAAAAGCTGTATTTTAAAATGCATTTGTGGTCATTTCAAAACAACACACTTTAAAAAAATGTTTTAAAATTGTGTGTTTTAAGGGTCTAAATGTAGTGCATAAACTCCCCTTTCCCACCATTTCTACTTTTATCACTCGTCTCCTTTCCATTACAAAAGTAGGGCATCGCATATTGAGTCGGCTGACCTTTGATGGCTGCACCATGTATCCAGTTGCAGTTACTATTGCAGTATCAATGTTGCAATCACAAAAGACTTGTGGAATGTGATTTTTTGGTATTTCAAATATCAGGCAAACCACTTCTGCTAATGTAGTCGGCCCGTTGGATCGACCTCTGGTGTATTAGTTTGATTTAAATAATGTTAGTCACTCACAGATGAATCAAATTTGGTTTTGACGGATTGAAAAATCTGATGTCCTATCCGGATGCGTCCCTAATAGTGCTTAAGCAAATAAACAAATAATTTGTTTCTGTGTTAATTTACTAACTCCAAGCCACGACAGCAAATAAAGACCTCTGCGTTTTCTGTGTGTTTGTGTGCAGGGGGGCACGTTGGGGGCCTGGTCTACGGCTACGGGGACGACGACCTGAACCGGACAGAGGATGTTGAAGATAAAGGATCTGGAAACGAGGATAGCCGCGACAGCAACTCGGTCAGTGTCAGAGCTCTGAACACGTCTTCACAGGCTAAGTTTGGCTGCTGTTAAAATCAGTCCCAATTGAAAAAAATAAATAAAATTAACATTCAGCAATGCTCAGCAAATGTACAGCTGTTTCACTGAAATTATACAAACTAAAGAAAAACGTGACCTTGTGGTATAAATCGAGATGCTCAGTCCTACAAGGACGACCAGCAGTTTTGGTTCGTTTTCAGATTTGACCTGTTGAGTCCAGTTTCAACCGTGACACATTAAAGAGCTAAAAAAAAAAAAAGGTTAATCTTTACTGATTGAGTAGTTTTGGATCAAATGGAAAATGAAGAAAATAAATTTTTGCTCTTTTTGCATCAAAGGATGTTTCCCTAATAAACTTCATCAGATTTTTCTTAAACTCATACAAGGTTAATCAAAAGCAGATGGTCTTGGTTGATACATTTATAGACCGAATCATTCTGGGAGATCTCAGTTTTGATACTGTTGTCGATCAGCAGCCAGCGATGATCAAGAGGAAATTGAACCTTTAATTGGTGCATTGATTTTTTTTTTTTTTCAAATATGGCAATGCAGTTGTGATTAACCCAACACTTTCCTCGTTTTTCTTTTTCTTTCTTCTCCATATTGTAATGTCCACCCATTGGTCTGAAATGTCAAAAATATTTGTAAATACATTTACTTTCACAATTAAATGTAACAAACATTGACTGTAAAAGAGAGAAAATCATTCTGCAGGTGCATCATTATGGGTTGTTCTGAATCCATTAGGAAATAAAGGAATGAAATAATTTTGCCTATTTATCCAACAGAGCAAATGAGCTTAACTTTCTGATTTTAAGAAAACTCCAAACAAAAGTAATAAAAGAACAAGAAATGTCTTAGGAACTTCAAGAAGTTGTAGTTTTAAAAAGATTTCTTGAACAAGGAGGGAAAAAAGTAAAGATTTTCACCAGTTTCAGCTGATAAAGCGACAATTGTCTAATTTAGATTGCTGATTAAGTGATTGTTGCATCATGAGTCATACTGCAGAAAAGATTTCGTAGTTTCCTGTTAATTTTCTAAAAGAGTTAACTTGTTCTTATTAGTATTCTGGCAGCTGTTTTATCTTTTAAGAGCGAAAAAATGAGCTACTAAATTAGTCAGGATCATTTCTCCTTTTCTTTTTTTAATGATAATTCTAGGCTAGGTTAAGATTTACGGGCTGGTCTAAACTGACTTTTTTTTTTCTTTTTCTCTTTTTTACTCTATTTGTGCCATTTGTGGGTATTTACAGGCAGTTATATAAACATAAATCCCAGGGTGTCATGCTTATTTTTTGTATAAGTTGCATTTTCTTTCTGCAAGGATCAAGACTTTATGTTGTTTTTTTTATTTGGTTGCAGATCATGTTGGACTCATTGGTAATAAGAAAACAATAGCTTGTGTAGCTTTTATAATAATGTGAGAAATGATTAAATGAATCAGGTGGAAGTTTTAACAACACAAGGCAGCAGTTTCATTGTGAAACCAGATAGCTAAAATTATGTTTGTACCTTTTATTGTTTTTAATCTATTTTGTGTAACATAATTTTATACTTCAGTAGGTTTTATAACTTTCATATAAACTGATCACATTGGAGCCTCTATTGTCAATAAAGTGTGTATGTGTGTTTGTTTGTAATACCTTGTGGGGACCATTTCCCTGATACATTCTACGTTGTGGGGACCCACTGCTCCATGTGGGGACCGAAGCCTGGTCCCCTCAAGGGGAAACACTATTTATGGGTCAGGGGTCAGGTTTAGGACTAAGGTGTGAATTGAGTTTTGGTTGGGGTAAGGATTAGGTATGTAACGGTTAGGGTAAGATTTTGGATGTAGAAATGAGAGGAAGTCAATGGAAAGTCCCCACAAAGATAGCCACGCAAACGTGTATGCGTGTGTGTGTGTGTGTGTTTTTCCATGTTTGTTCACCGAAGTAACAGATTGTACTTTAATAGGTTGAAAAAAATTTAGTTAATATTGCCATGATCACAAATAGTTTTTTTTTTTTTTTGGAAAGCCTTTGGAAAATAAACCAATCAGGACAGAGCGGCACATACACTTTTTGGTTCATATTGTTTTAAATTTTGTATAATTAAACAAACTATGCATGTCAATAGAATAATTACCTTATAAAGAAGTTTTTACAAAAAAAAAATAATAAATTTTCCTCCTATATAATTTTAATTTTATTGTCTCAAACCTGAAGCAGGGAATCTATTTTAGACTTGTCAGACCATCTTTACATAAATTTACATTTTGGTCTATAGCAGTAGTTAGTATTTGTTTTGTTGGAGTAGCCGCATTTCTCTGGGAATCTTTCAATATTTTTTACCCAAGTCATTTCAGAATAGGTATTTGCCAACGATGTCCAAATGTGGCACCACAATAAAGCAAATCCAAAACTGGCTATGATTTGAGAACGTTACCCTAAATGGGCAAAGCTACATAGTTTCTAAAGAGAAGTTTGACTCAACATACAGGTAAAGCCTTCAGTAGGATTTCATCTTGTTGTTGCTAACTGGAGATAGGCACCAGCCCCTCCCAACCCCATTAGGGACAAGGGTGATGGTGGGTGGGTGGGTGGATGGATGGATGGATGGATGGATGGATGGATTTCTTAGTTCTTTGAACATTGTACAGTTTAATAGCCACTATCATGGTCCTGGATTGCTTTTAAATTGTATTTCTGCCAATTTACCTATTGACAGCTGATGTTTGAATCATTCAGCAGCTAAAGAGAGAAGAGTTGAAATGATTAATCGTGATTAATTTATTAATCATCAACTAATAGTCATAATAATTGATGAAATAATCATCAACTAATTTAGTAAGCGATTAATTGTTAACTGGACAAAAACACAACGGTCTGTTGGCTGAATGACTGCTCTTGTGCCCAAACACCAGGCGTTGCAAGTTTTCTGGGGGAAACCTTGTATACATTTTGCATTTAACATAAAAAAGTGTTCAATTTTCATTTTCTTATTTTCTTTTCTGTGTAAAAATTACTTAAATAGTTAAATATAAAATCTGGAGAATGTGCCAAGTTTTTTTTTTTTTTTAAACCTGATTAATTGTCAGAACAATCGATTAACCATCAGAATAATAATGCATCTGACATATAAAAAAATGTTAAATGCATTACTAAATTCATTTATCACTAAAGTAATCATTAGTTGCAGGCCTAAAAGCGAGTTAACATTAACACTAACAGTCATAATGTCACATCTACTGATTCAAGCAATTTCAGTCTGTCCCTATTTTTTAAAATAAATTTAGCTGAATAATGTTTAACAATGTTAGAGTCCTTTGTGTTGGAGTCCTGCCTGGCCCCTGTCCTAGTCTTTTGCCCTCTGAGCCCCCGGCCCTACAGTGTTAACCCTCTGCGTTTTTGTTTTTATAGGATATGGACGAATCAGACGAGGGGAGGGACGCAGATGATGTGGAGGTATTTGAACGACGACTTGTGGTTGGGGCGGAGTAGATTTGGAAGTCAATGTTGCTCACTAGATGGTGCTGTGGGATCATGTATGCCTGGATGTTAAACTAACAACTGATTTGTTGTGCCTTAAGCCTTTCAGCAGCGTTACTCGCTTAAAGTGATTTGAGCCTTGAACATGTCGTGCTGTGAAGCAGAGCCTGTCAGAGTGCAAACAACAGGAGGGTGGCGCCCTCTGAGGCTTTGCTTTATAACCCGCCTGTAGTCTGATCAGCTTTGTCTGCTAAATTCGCCGTGCAGTAAGACAGATAACAGCACTGTCAGTGTAAACATTACAGTAATCGAAACATTGTTTTCAGCACTCGTGTGCCGACACGCTTGAGATTGTACACAGCAGAAAGTCATGTTCAGAGGAAGACAAGTCGATGCATTAATGTTGACATGTTTTTATCTGATCTGGTGTGATGTACACTGCTGTCTCGCTGTAGAAAGCGAATGTTTTTGTGCTGCTTATTATGCTCATTAGCTGACAGGAGAAGAATAGATGCTTGTTGGCTCTGCTTGCTCGCATTATCTGATGACTGTCAGTGTTCGCTCACTGCAACTTGCTGTTGTGAAACTTTTCTGCTTTTCTGTTTCACAATTTACTGCTTGGTTGTCATTTTCTCTCTCTTGTTTTTATGACATTGACTTGGTTTATGCTCGGTTTGGACATTTGTGGGCAGGCTAGAGGTTCGCGGGCCTCGGAAAGAGGCGGAATATCTACCCTCCAGAGTAAACAGTGTTGGTACACGGGGAGTTTTTGCTAATTAATTGTGCTACTTTTTTTTTTTTTAAGTCTTAAACCTTCTTAGGATAGTGTTTTAAATCAAAATAAAACACTGAAAGTATGTTTCAGTCTGTTTTATAAGCAAAATTTGTGAATTTGTCTGTTGAAGTTAAAAATATATCTTTTTTGAACAACAGAAACAATAGAAAAGTGCTGTTTTAAAATGCAAACACATTACAGATGCTGGTGAGTTTACCTCTCTGCCATTTTCTGTCGCGTCATACCTTCTGTTGTGTTTTGACAAAAAGCAGCTGTCTGCTGCACGGCACCTCTTATGGATCATCTTTCGATTTATTTCCCCCTTCAGGTTGTTTGGTACTCGCTTTGACAACCAATTACGTAGAGTTTAATATTATCAAATTATTGTCCACTGCAAGGAAATGCGATTATGTGACTCTAAAAGATACTATCTGCCAGCAGGAGGCAGCTTACAGACGATTGGGTCATATTTCATAAGAATCCCAGTTGGGGATGAGAGTCATAGTCAGTGGAAAATGGGTTTAATATAAAGACTTCTGAAAGTGATCTGTTAATAATTTAGATTATACATGAGATGTGAATGTTTCTTCTTTTCTTTAAGGTGGGAGCTCCTGGAAACACAGCTCGTCTGTGCGGCTGGTTTTTATTGGTAGCATACGCAGCATAGAGAGGAATGCTGAGATGATGCAATATCTCATGAGTAGGTGGGAAACCAGCGCAAAAAAAAAAAAAATCTTTTTTCCACCATATTCCTGTCAAATATATTTACGTTTATTGAAAAGCCGAGTTTTACTGCACCGCGTCTCCAGGATTTCTTTAGGTTTTAGAGGCGAACTTTGACGGATGTTTTTACCAACATGTTAAAGTTTGTATATAAATGTTGATTTCAAACCTACAGGACTAGAAATGGACCGCTAGTGGCAAGTAGCAATTTTAATTTATTCAGATTTTTTTTTTTTAAGAGCTACAGTTGAACCCAAATTTTTTTTTGGATTCTAGAACGAAATGAAATGGGCATTTCTTAAAAAATGTTGTAGAAGTAGTGTCAAAAAAAAAAAAAAAATATATATATATATATATATATATAATTTAAAAAAAAACATTTACATTTATCGTAAAAAATTATTTAAATAATAATTTGAAAATTTTTTTTTGGCCAATACATCAAAGAGATATTTCCTTGTATTTCTAGTTTTTCTGTGAAGATTTATCTCTCCATTTATATTGTTCACATGTCTCTATCGCAATATATTTATTGAGTTCTTTCTTCTTTTTTCTTTTTTTTTATCCAGCCCTGCTGCAAGCCCAAATCTGCCAGGAGTGTGAATACTTTTGGTTTTAACTGCATATTGTACAAAAATACAATAAATGTTCAGTTATTTGCCTGTGACGTTGTGTTACTAATTAGAGCAGCTAGCATTGCTAAAACACCTGTCTGTATGAACTCCCTGAAAAGTAAGTTGAGCTTTAACTTAACGCTGAGATTTTCAATGAGCCACAATCGTTTCCAGTCCAACATGTTCACTAAGAAGCTGTGACGAAAAGCTTCAAAAGATAAAACGGAGCAACTTTGTTTTTCTCCGTTTAGCCTTCCTGTTATCTGCGAAAAGTCTGTCTCTCTCTCTCTCGGCCAGGAAGAAAGGCAGACACTTCTCTGCATTTTGCAGATACTAACTTCCTTTTTTTCCTTTGACTTAATTTTTAACCTCCTTACTGTCACTCAAAATGATTGATCTGAGTTTCTTTCAGTAACAGCTCTCACACTGAAGAGTGTTGTTACAGAAACTTGGCATTGGTTTACAAAGCATAACAGTTAGCTTGTTGGTGAGATGGAAAACCTAACAGGCACAAACTGTCAGTATTCTGCCATCTTTGGAGCACTCTTCTACCTCTTCTACAAAAGTGCGTTCACTTGCTTTTTAGGCTGAACTTTAAGGCGACTTCATTAAACTTTTAAGTTTTTTTTCATATTTGAAAATGAGAATGTGTTACATCAGCTAAAGGAGAACCGATCATTAAGGAGGCGATCAATGAATCGTGACCGATTTCTCAACCGTAGTGGCGATTGTGTTTGCCGGGCACACACTCTCCGTTTGTCAGTTTCGCCCGAGAGCTCCCCTGAACTTTGTCCTCCTCCCTTCTTCTCCTGGCGAGGGCAAATCCTTTGATGTGCCTGCGTGGTTGCTAGGCGATGCTTCTTGTCCTGTGAATAACAGCACTGTTGTGTTGGACCTGGATTACTTCAGGGTGCTGGCACCGCACCGGGCATATTTTAGAGATTGTTCAAGACTCCTCCTCTGGCTGAGCAGAGGCATTCTCTGGAAACCGAATACATTTACAATCCTTCTCTACCTCTCAGGAACTGTACTGGGATTTGTTTTGTACAATTAGCTTCTATGCCAAACTTAAGTTTGGTGGAAAATTAGCCTTAATCTGTTGCACTGAAATTAACTGTTCTAGCTGACGCATAGATTCATCATTTCCTCTCTTCTGCTTTTCACATTTCCTAACACAGTGTAATTATTATTGGCCAGATTTGGTTTCTGACCAAATTAAAATCTAAATGTGCTACTATGTCTCTCTCCTTTTCCTCCCGCCCTGTTTTTTTTTTTTTATTACAGACATCAGAAGCAGAGAAGAAGGACCCCAATGAGCTTGTTGGTGAGTAATATGTAATAGTGACAGCTTCTGAAAGGATAAACGAGCTCATAATCCTCAGTAATTGTTTCCTAGAAATATTTTTCATAAACTGGGATGGGATATCAATCACTTTATTGCTAAACATATTCACTAGTTTGCCTTCACAAACTTGAGAAACACCCCAACTCACAATAAGATGCCAGCCAAGTTTATTTTTTTGGTCATTTTTTTTAACTTTCCATACATAAGTCATAAATAAAGGAAAAAAACAACAAAACAAACAAAAAATAAGATGAAAATAGTACAGAAATGGATAAGCAATAAAAGTAAAGGTAGCACAAGTTTATTATACATTCTTTCTTTTATACATAAAGAATCATCAAAGTCAAAGAAGCCGAATATTTCCTGCATATTTTTTGAATATATATCATCGAGTTCCAGCAAAGTCAAGACACAAACTCATCCAAAAATAATCAAATGTCATCTTATATTTAGCAAATAATTTTTATACATTTTAAGACTGAAAAACACAGTTTTAACTCCTGACAACAATTCTTCAACTTCAACTCCTCTGGGAATTTTATAAGAATTTTAAACCATTCTTCCAGAAGCTCGTTTGTGAGGTTAGACACTGATGTTGGACCCCAATGATCCCCTGTTCTAGCATGTTTATACAGCAGGTTCTCACGAAGTTGAGAGCAGAACATTGTCAAAAACATGTTGGTATCCTGAAACATTAAGGGTGCATTCAAACCAGTTCTGTTTAGTCCGCTTTAATTGAATTCTAGTTCAGTTGTCTAGAATGTCCGGTTCGTTTGGGGTCGTGTGAACATCGAACTCTGATGTGGACTAAAAAAAAGCTAACTCTGCTCCACCTAAAAACCTAGGTCTCAGTTCAGTCGAAGGAAACTGAAGCGGTTTGAATAGACGTGAATGCCAATGAACTGGAGAGCACTCTAAGAGCAGGAAGTGGACTATCGCAAGGCATTCTGGATGTGTATGACCAAAACAAACGCGTGAGTTTAAGGCTCGTGGTCTTTTACCACAGACAGAAGGGAAATTTGACACTACTCCATCTTTGTTTACATTTTGCAAAGAAGAAAGTTGCGCTGTCTTCTTCAGACGTTTCTATGTCGTTTCCTTCATTAGTTCTTGATGCAGCGCCACCACAGGCGAGGAGTGAACAGGTTTTTCAGTTAGTCTGGTTGGTTTGACGGCGTGAAAGCGAACTGCACTTGCTGAAAATGTAACAAATGTTGCAATTTTGGTCTCCAATCTAACCGAATCTATCGGACCGTCAGGTGTGAAAACAATTATTATTCCTTTCACCGGAACTAGGGTGATTATCCCAACTTCTGAAGAACAACCTCTCCCAATAATTGCCTTTCTAGGTATTGTTTTTAACTCATCTGAAGATAGTTAGACTGAGCTCACTTTATTGCTAAACATATTCACTAGTTTGCCTTCACAAACTTGAGAAACACCCCAACTCACAATAAGATGCCAGCCAAGTTTATTTTTTTGGTC
>CAEFZY010052951.1:0-10082 GCA_903066815.1 Brachyrhaphis roseni | reverse complement strand
TCAGTCCAGAAATGTGCAGTCCTAGGCACAGCCAAGATACTGCGCAGAACCCTCAAGCTCCCAGGCCTCTGGTAGAGGACCCGAGCTAAGAGGAAGAAACACCACCCGCGGTGGGTGAGAAGGGAATTTTTTATATATATATATATATATATAAAGCCTTCATGAATTGTTAGTGTAAACCACAGGTTCAGATTCAACATCTTTCATCTACTTTACGCTATTTTGAGCTAGAAGATATTTCAGCTTGTTTGGAAACAGTCATGTTTATCAGTTTTACACTATGTACTACACAGTATATCATCAGCTTTACACGATGGGTGCTTTCACATCATCACAGCTTAATCCGCTTCAGTAAAACTCGAGTTCATTTGCCTAGTAAGTCCGGTTCGTTTAGGGGTGTGTGAATGATCAATCAAACTCTAATGAGGACGAAAACAGTGAACTAAAAATCTAGGACTCGGTTCAGTTGAGGTAAACTTTGTCCGAATCCATATGTGAACGCAAGATAGGGTGACCAGACATCCTCTTTTTCCCTGACATGTCCTACTTTTCAGACCTAAAAAAATGTCCGGGGGGAATTTAAAAATCGTCCGGGATTTTGGTCAAATCCAATCACGTTGCATTATGGGTGCATGATTATGAAGTACCCTCCCCGCCAACAAAAAAAAAAAGTGTCCTCCTTTTCAAAAACCCAAATCTGGTCACCCTAACACAAGCAGACCAAAAACCGCATTAAAAGCAGGAAGTGAAAAACCAAAACAAACGTGAAAGTCTACCCCTTGCTACCACTAAAACCTGACCCTACTTAATTTTTGTTTGCATTTTGTGAAGAAGGAAGTACCCTCATGTCTTCCTCTGAAGATTTCCTGTCATTTTCTTCAGTAGCTCTTGGTGCAGCGCCACCACAGGCCAGGGGGTGAAAAGGCTCTTCAAAGGGTTTAGATTTTTTGACACAGTGCAGTGTGAAAGCAAACCGCACCAGCTGAAAATGTTTCAATTTTGGTCCCTAATCGAATTGTCTACCGGACTATCAGGTGTAAAAATAGCTCGTATACCCAGGCTATAGCCTGTATACTGAATTTAAGTCTTGATGTGTTTCAGGTGCAAACGACGACCAACACATCACCTACTCTCTTCCTGAATTTAAAAAGTCCGGAAACAAAAGTGAGTTCCTCCAACATCGAGGGGTTCAATTCCATATAAAACCGATAAAACCAGCGAGTGAAATAGACTCATTCATATTATATACAACACAGAGAGCCTCATTTGGACACACTTGTGTCTCCCTTCGCAATTTATCACAAATGCAAGAAAGGATTCATGGACTAATAAGAGAGTTTTTTTTTTGTTGGATAAAAACATCCAGATCATCTGTCACAACCCAAACACTTAATAAAGACAGGAAATGTATTTGCTTTGGCATTTTAAATGGATTATTGGTTGATTATTTATAAGGCTCAAACAAAATGCTATCTATGTGGTTTAGATCTATTTTACATTTGTGCTACTCTTCTATGATTCCTCTCTGCATTAACAGGAAGGTCCAGTCCAGCAGCAGCCAATGCAGCCGTTTATTCTGAAGTGAAATCGACCTCTGGATACTGATGATGCTGAACGTTGATGGGATTTATTCCAAAGGATATTCTTGATATTTACTTTAGATATCTCTAGGTATATGTTTTACAATAATGTCAGTTGAGATATAATGTAAATATTAAGACGAGATATATAGTTGAGATATAATTCAAGATTTGATCAAGTGAGTTATGTAATATTACAGAGTTAAACAAATTGCCTCCCAGCTACAGATTGTGAAAATGACAAAACAAAAACACAGTAAAATGTGATGGATGTCAAGATGGCTACAATTACTTGGCAGAAATAGCTTTTTATTTTTACTTTTTTTAATGAAAGGTACATTTATGCCTAAAGTTAAGTAAATCAAACAGCAGATTTAAAGATAAACAGCAGTGAGAAATGAATTTTGTATTACAAACACTGGAGACGTGTTGAAGTTGTAAGTAAACACAGGGCAACAAAAACTAATTTAAATGACATCAGGGCCAAAATATTTAAGTGAATGAGTCAAATGACAATGTTTCAAAACTAATACAAAAACAATCTATAAAATAAAAAAAAAAATAATAGTAATGAGGGAATTGGGTCCAAGAGGCAGATGGTTGATTTGACTTGTGGTTGATGCATCATGTTTTCTTGTCCAGTGTTTCTTTAAGTAAAAACAAACTTTCAGTAGATTTAAAAACAGTATTTTGTTCAGAAAAAACACTTTTATCTGAGCAAAATACTCAGAGAAAACAGTCAGACAAAACTCTAAAATGTTAGCTAACATTTTAGAGCTAACATTTAAAAAGATAGCTCTAATTGAGCTCAATTACAACTAAAAAGCTAATAAGCTAACATTTTACCTTTAAAACTGTTAGCTTTTAAAGGTAAAAGGTTAGCTTTAAAAAGCTAACTAATATTTTTAAAGCTAAAATGTTAGCTCTAGTTGATTCCAGCCTCTAAAGTGATTTGCAAACTTTTCACAAAGAGGGTCAGTTTGGAGTATTTGAAGAAGCAGTAAAGTTGGTTTGATCATTTTATTAAACAAACAAAACTCTGGCATTATTTTTGTGACTGTTAATTATTTTTGGTAAACTATGCATTTCTTGAATTGCTGACAGCACAACTGAACATATTAAGCTGTGTGTGCATTGTGTAGTAGTCGACTGTCGATTTGTTTTTCCTCCATTTCCTCTCTGCTTTTCTGGAAATTTCTGTTGAGTTTCTTGATGTCTTTAGTTTTCCATGGTCTTACTCATTTATTAAAAACCTTTTTTGAGAACAGCGGAGCTCCATGGTCTCGTTTGTTGAAATAGTGACTGACCATTGAATCACAGGGATCAGTTAAAACAACAGAGGAATTTTGGTTAAAAGCACCTCAGGGGTAAGATGGCGCCTCCTGAGAGTTCGCACCGCGTGCTCCCATTGGATCAAACCAGTGATATTAGAAAACACACAGTAGAGGTCAGACAGCCAAGTCAACAACAGAGGCCAAACCATAAAGACAATGCAAAGGGTGTGTCCTCTTGTTATTCGGCTGCTTGACATACTGAATAAAATCTGTTCTATTTAGAGTTTCTAAACACTCCTTAGACAAAGAGTCTGATGGATTATCAACATGTAGAATGAAATTACTAGTCACAATATTATTATTAAATATCATTAGCATGAAGAAAATACACAAACCTGAAAACTGAAAGTTTTGATTAAAAACAGCAACATGCCCTGGTGGTCTGAATTAAAATATTTTTAAATATTTATTATAAACATTTAAATATAATTGTGGAATTCAAAACATTATAGCTTGTAGCATTTTTTAGACTAATTAGTTATTTTACCAGTGTCTATGCAAGACAAAATTAATTGTAAATGTACCAAGGCAAATTTGTAACAGAAATCTGTTGTCTACAGAGCAATTCAGGAATGGAATGAATTACCTAAACACATAATTGAAAAATCACATACTCTGAAATCTTATTTTCATTAAATCTTCATTTTTTAAATCTATGTTCATGTGTGTAATTTGTAAAGTGTGATGTCTGACTAATCTTGTGCATATCATATCTTATTGTTTAAATGTTCTTATGTGTTGTATGCATAGTTTTGTGTTTTATCAGTTGTAATCCCGGAAGATTCATAATCACCTCATTGGAAACTAATGGGGATCCTAATAAATAAGCAAATACTTCAGAGCATGTTTCTTTAGTGAATATTAGGTAGGTAGATGGAGGAATATGTCTAAAAATTGTGTTATTTCCATAATGTCATTAAAAAAGAGCATTTAACCTCAGTTCTCTATTTTAGAATAGTCTCAACTGGAGCAAGTTTTTACTATAAAGGGCAGTTGTGTTTGCTTCAAATCAAAGCAAAAGAAAACATACTGTATATGACGTAATGTATACATCACATAAGTTAACTTGTCCTCAATTTAAAATTGAGATAATTGAGCAACAATTCTTGCCATCCAAGTGTCCTTCTTTTTACTCAACTGAAGGTGATGAGGTACTCTGGGTAGGCCTGGTCGTCACGGAAGATTACAAAGATCCTGGGGCGCTTCTTTTTGTTTACCAAGCTGTCGAAGCAATCGGTAGGGTCTGCACCTCGAGGAGGGGGGGCTTTCATGGTGGGATTACCAACTGTGTAGCGGCCAGTAATAACACGCGCAACGTACAGCCGCTTTAGGCCCAATTCGTCTGGTGGGGAGTACTTGTCAGCTGAGTAACTTGCGTTGACAGCAAAGTACACCCCTCTTCCATATACAGCAGCTGAAGGAAAATTAAATGTGTCACTTTGCATCAATTGTTTTTGATTGAGAATTTGACTTGTTTTATACATACTTACCATGCTGTCCTGCGTAACTCCTGTTGAATCGGTCCCTTTCGATGGTTTTGCATGATTCTGCAGATGTGCCGTGGTAGAGAAACCTTTCACCCAGGTCTGCTTCACCGTTCTTGAAAAGTATACGGTACCGGCAGATGCTGAAGGCGTGCCACAGGTAGACGTTCTGCACTCGCTCAATCTGCGTTCCAAAGAATTACTCACATTTTGTTTTTGTTGTCATACTTTGGTTATCTTTTTGTGAAAGCAAACTTACTTTGTGAATGTAATAGTTAGTAGCTTGATGGAGACCCTCTGCTACTTCCTGATACTCCAGCGAGTCAGGCTGTAATGCTACCTTTTTAAAGACCTCTCCATTCATTGGTTCCCAGTGTGGTGGTAACTCCAAAGCTAAAGCAGAAGCCACACAATCTAATTGTAAATTTGGGCATATTTCATGCTAAACAGATTTTTATAGGTATCGATTAAATATATGGCTAAATTAATACTACTATCTGATACCTACCAATTTCAGATGCCTTGTTTTTCATAGTGAGTGTATTGTCTGTATCACACTCAGCAGCTTTTTCGGCATTTAAATTTAATTTATACATACAGAGATCATGTGTCTCCACATCCAGAAACATGGATACTTTCTTCAGCTGGTCTTCTTCACCATGCAAACTGAGGTTCTGCCATTGTGCATTTCTATCCTTCATTGCACACTGCATGTTTTCCTCTGTGGCACTGGGACCACCAGTGATTACTTCTAAGTCTCCGGGCCCAGACCTTAACGTTAGAGTTTGGTCTTGTGGTGATGAGTAAGTTGTTCTTCCTATGGACAGGCATTTGAAATCAGTATGTGTGCTACAACACTTAAACACAATCCATCTGGTTTACACTAACATATTTATATTGTCCATATTAAATAAATACATAAATTCAAAAATGGCACCCCTGCTGTGGGGCATCGACTTGATGGCTATGACCGATGAGGACTGCAAATAGGTTTGAGAGGCTCAGGTCTTCAAAAGTGAAGGATCCATCTTTACCCAGAAGAATGAGTTCCCCGTTGTAGTGGTAGCTCGGTTTGACGCTGCTGCCACTTTTTATTGATAAGATTCAAAGGATGAGGATCCCCACTGGATGCCTCCCTTTGGAAAGCTTTTAGATCCATCCAACTAGGAATAGTTCACAGAGCAGATCCAGGACTTGTTGGGGAACTGTGTATCCCATTCTGTATCTTATTATTTTTTTTAAATAGTCACATTTTTTTTATAGAATTCCTTTAATTTTAGTGAATTTTAATGTTTGTTTGTTTTTTTTTCTGTGAAGTTCTTTGAATTATTTTTTAAATAATTTTCCTCGTCTGATAAAGTGACATTTTGGAATTATTTAGTTTTCATAACATCTTTGTGTTTAGAAATTTACAAACAAAAAATATATATATATATGAGTATGGTGTACAATGAAAACAAACCTGATATACATAGTTGGCTTCGAACATCCTGTTTACAGCGACTCTCCAGCTCCGATCTGTCAGAACATTGTAGGAGGTTAAGAAATAATGACCCAAAGAATAACACATTATTGCTGCTTCTGAGTCACCGTCTAACCTAAAAGCCTTGAAGATCGATTTTCGCAGCATGATAATGCGGATCAGTGATAAAGAATATGGTCTCATGTCCTTGATAGCTGACTCCAAACCATCCAGCATTGCATTACACGCTTCAGCAGAGTTCATACCACCCTGTCCTGAAAGAATGAGCACAGAGATGGAAGTTATTAGCTGTTTTCTCTTTACATTGTTAAAAGGATCTTTTTTCCACTTGAAACAGTTCTGTATCTGACTTATAACTTTATTTCAAAATTTAGCTTGACATTCACATCTATTTTTTTTCCTGACATCAAATAATAACTGCAGCCGAGTTGAGCAATTCAGTTTGATTCAACTCAAAAATACTTCATTAATCCAAAAAGGGAATGAAATGTAACCAATTGTGTCCAAGTTTCTTCCCAATGTTTTGTAGATGGTGATCCATGTAGGCAAAAAGGATCTCCTATAGTTCTCCGTCTTCAGTCCCGGTTGTCATCCGTGAACATCTAGGTATTTATGTTCCTAGTGACGTAGCTAACCATTTGGGTAGCCTAAGACCAAATGCTTTCCCTCTCTATGGTGTTATTTGCACCACGAACTGGACTGTGCGTACCTTGAGATTTTCCTCAGAATAATAAAAAATATGATAGTTATCGTAGTTATTATTTTGCACATTTGGTATTAACATAATCGTGGGGGAGTGGTCTTATCTTGGCCCACATCTGTGTGCGTCTGTGTGGGTGGGCACATGTACATCCTAAACCTGAATGTTATTGGTCAGTTTACTTTCCTTTGGTGGCTTGGCGCTCTTTCTGTGAGCTAAATGTGACTATGCCATGAAAGTAAAACTGGATAATTGGACTTTTAACCAGTTAAAAGTTCTGACTGTGTCACCATACAACCCATTTACATTTTAAACCTTTTATGCTAATTTTAAAAGGCCAAATTGATTCTGTTTTTGTGATTTCTGTGCAACAGAAATATGTCTGTGGGTAAGAAATAATAGGTGCTTAGGGAAGATGGCATTCATCCAGGAACCTTGAATGAACAAAACAAAGCCAACCATTTCCACACACCTGTATTAATGGCCGGGAAGGCCACCGAGCCAAATCCTTTGCTCTCACAATCCTGCAGGATTTTTTTGCAAGTGCTGCAGATCCTCTGAGTGCTGCACATGAACCTGGCATGGATGATTTCTTTACACCCGAGATTCCCACCTCCTGTTGTGCAAATGAGGCTTGCTGGAATACCCACTAAAAGCAAACACATATACGTCAAGTGATATGATATATAAAACAGACTGTGGATAATACCTCGGTTAGAAACTGTTGACAGTAATACTTTAAAATGTTTCTATTGCAAAGATTGCATGAGCTACAAATGTCCCAAAGATGTCTCATGTGTAATAGTTTTGTTCAAAATTTACCTTTTGTGAACTCGGTATAAACATTTGGCCCTGCTGCTTTCAGAATTGCTTTGGAGACACCTATACAGTTAACACAGCATGAAAGACTTAATGAAATGCTACACAAAGTCATCAATAAAACTCTTAGCTGTTGTCTATTTATTTCAACCACCAATCCATCATATTTTACCTGTCTGATGGTTAGTGAAGTCAGTTGTGTTGACAATGACATCAGTTCCTGCATCTACGATATCACCACGGTAGAGCTCCAGCTTGACTCCACCAATCATGGCTGTGACCTTGTAATCCGTTACAGACATACACTGGTAAAAAGATCCTGTAAAGGAGGAAAGTTAAACAAAACCTTTATTTCTTTTCATTTAAATTGAAATGAAGTTGTTGATCTTGCCGCTGCAACCCACAGCTCCAGAACTGGCTTTTTTGGTTTGTTTCATGCCTTTGTTCTATACCCTTATGAAAAAACACTGACTGCACCCTTAAGTCTCAAACAGCCACAAAGTTATAAAACAACTATTGATATATTAGTGCAGCACCTGTCAATGTAATCACTTATTAATGTAATCCATAAGTTGAAAGAAGTGTTTGTTTTTCCTTTCTAGAGTTTGCAAAGCTACATTGACTGACATCAGGCACTTTGATGAGAACAGACTACAAGACTGCACTTTAGAAAAAAGGAGTCACAGACACCCCAGTTACTCAGGTGTGAACAAATCAATAGTTCTGGATTTTATTAATGCGCACAAGAGAATGATGGTGAAAGAGACATTTTGTTAGAGTGAACTAAAATGAAAATTGTGCATACTTTTCAATTGAAATAATGCTTGTGGTGTCACCAAACTCATGTTATATGAGCAGACTCTGATACCCAGGTTGCTTAGCAGGTTTCCAGAGAAACTTTGAAAGCAGTTTGCAAAAAAAATAATACATATTGCGGAGTGCCAATATTTAAAAGGCCATATCTTAATCTCTTTTTTTTTTTCTTCTTTTTTTTGATACATGCATTTGACATTAAATAAAGACATTTTTTTTGCATGGATTTTATGTTTTGACCTTTTTTTGGCAAGAGAAAGCTAGTGGTATAATACTCCTTTGGATCTTGAGTTAAAAAAATAGTATCTTGAAATAAAACAACCTTGAGCTGGATAAATATTGCTTGTGAATCCTCTTTGCTGCCATGCACCCTGGGCAGATGAAAAATTCTGTAAAGGAAAATAAAATGGTGAATGGATTGAATTTATTTAGTACTTTTCCTGTCATACTGACCACAAGAGGCACTTTGCACTACAGCCAATTCATCCAATCGCACTAACACACGCATATTCATAAAATTATATGCAAATTGGTATTAAGTGCCTTGGACATTACTGAAAATCCCTTAAGAAGTTGGAATCAAACACTGATCTGACCGCACTGAGCAACTTGTGCCCCCAAGCAGAAACGGCTTCTGAAAACTCAAATGTGATATGAAGTTGTTTTTCAAATGCAAAACTAATGATATGTCAGCCCTGATGAGGCTTAAGGGAGGACTCAAGCACAAAGGTAGTTTGCAGAGCAGGATTTGAATAAAAAATTATCAAAGATGACTTATAGCAAAAATCAACAGCAGACATGAGCCCTGGAGCAAAGTCAGAGAGAAAGACGATACAAAAAAAGAAATCAATGAAGACTAATGAGGATAGGCAAGAAAAGAGGAGTGCAGACAGGACTCTTAGGGGTGCCATAAGATAACACATAGACAAAAGCCTGAATCTATAGCAATACGCAGAAGGGAATGCTATCGTTAAACAGTCCCAAGTGCACAAATAAAAATAACAAAAGAACAAACACAGAAAAATCAACTGAAATGGCAAGATATAAGATGCAAAAATCAAGGACTGATTCAAATAGCCAAGAAACACAATATCTCTCACCTCTCTTGATGCTTCACCTTTCGGGTGAACAATTACTTGAACCTTGAAGGGTGATGTGCTGGCCCAGGTTTGTCCATATACACCAATCTCCTCCAGAAGAATTATGGAAGCAATGTCATGTGGAAAACGTAGGAGAACACCAGTCCCAAGCATTGGAAGAGCTACTGAACTGTAGCCTCTGTTTTTACACGTATCTAGTATTTTTTTGACACCTTGCCTAAGCACCTGAGAAGTTTAAGGAGAGTTTGTTGTAGTTTTGAAAAAGACACAGCAATGGCAAAATTTGGAGTACAATTTTTACACAAGTTTGTCACCTGGACTGCAGTTCCATATTCGTTATTATCCCAGCAGAGTAGGTTGAGGAAGATGACTGCTTTACATTTAAGACCAGGTAGGCCTTCAACTACAACTGTTTCACCTGGCAGAGATGCCTTTCCTGTTTCCTTGTTAAACTTTTCTTCCAGTTCTTCTCCAATTATATTGCTCAAAGTCTTTCCAATGCGAGTAGAGAGAGGATCATGGCCAATCATAGGACATACGATGGCATCATCCTAGAGAAGGAAAAAATATGTTTCAACTAGTTAAACCCCAGTAAACACGTGTTTAATCTAGAGTTTAACACAATACACTTCAACATCTTAAACATCCTCAATAAAGTATCCAGTTGTTTATTGATGCAATTCTGACATGCAAGTTACTTACCTGCTGATCCTCAATGGCTCCTTGAACAACCTCCACTTGGTAACCAGTTCCAGGAGTGGCTTGTTGA